>JANHGL010026222.1:41688-73033 GCA_024611195.1 Ceyx melanurus | reverse complement strand
TAAAGAGCCCCAGCTCTCTCAGCCTCTCCTCAGCAGGGAGATGCTCCACTCCCTTCAGCATCTTGGTGGCCCTGTGCAGAAATGTCTTTCAGGATTTTCTCTGCTTTTCTCTACATCTGAAGAAAAGAACAAGTCATAAAAATACAATGCAAGATTGGATCTCAAGAGACGATTGCCTCATTCGTCCCCAACACATGTTTTGAGGAAACATCACTTAGGAATAGTCAGTATATTTATATTTGAGCTGTTCTTTGTATACTGATTTATTGACTGAATATTTTCACCCTGCTTATCTGTAGGAGACAGTGCTTGTTCCTCTTACATAAGTATATTAACTGAAAATTAAAAACTGCATCTTATTTTCAGTGGCTGTGGCCAATGCAATTGCTCTCTCTGAAACCATATGTGAATTTTCCAAGCTGATCATGGGTGTCGTGTGGTCACAGAACTTGCATCTGTTTGATCCGTATGAAGCCCAACGAGGAAGTGTTGAGGGGAATGCTGCTGACATTCCTGTGTCTGTAGTCACGTCACTAAGCATAATAAATCTGGTAACACTGCTTATTCAGGGAGCCTCTCTGTTGTTGGAGACAGATCATGTGTTGTGCCACTTGGTAAGGATGGCCTGGTGTTCTGGTCTGTCTGCTGCTCACCTCCCTCAGGAGTTTGTGAAGCTATATGGTTGCTCCCTTTGTGGTGCCAGCTAGTTCAGGATTGGCACAGTCAAGTCAAGAATAAGTGATGTGTGTGCAGAATAGATGTTCAGCTCTTGGATGAAAGTTTCAATCATCTTAAACTCTGTTATGGCTTTATTTTTGAGGTCTGGCTTCCCAACAGCAGGGCATCTGTAGATTCTAAGCATTTCTGGACCATACCTGTGGTGTGGGCAATGAATGAGGCAGGAGCACAGGCTGAGCACAAGTGGTCTGTTACGAGGTGAAAGTAGAAGGAAAGTTGCTGTATAAATGTTGCTTTTCATTTACTTTTGAACTGTAGTGAAAGAGGGGTTTTATGCCTCCATGGAGTTTCAAGATTTACTGAAGTTTAGCTGTAATAAGAGGAATGGGCTTAAGGTTGGGATTTGCATGCCATTATGCACTACTGTGCCACCAACACTTGTGGATAGCCAGGTTGGATGCTTGCTGCCCCAGTATTTACTATTTATTCTTTATCTTGGTATTGGGAAGAAATACTCTTCATAGATATGTACCAGTACAACAGGAGCAAGAAAACTCAATTTTACCTTGATAGGCATTAGAGAGCCAGATGAGAATCAGCTGAACAAGTGGTTTCAGGTGCAATAGGAACAATGGTAATTCTAATTTGAGCTTGAATTGGGTCCTCAGCTTTATACTGAATAAGATGTATACAGAGTGAATACCTTATTGGTCAGTTTAGGGTCACCTGTCCTGTCCCCTCCTCCCTGCAGCTGCTGCCTTTCACTTTCTGCACCATCAACACACCACACAAGATTTACTGGTGACCTTGGTCTGCACAGGAGCCAGTATAAGCAAGAGCCTTTCTGCACAGCAGTCCTGTGCAGTGACTATACACAGTGTTGATCACTGCCAGAAGCAGACACTGGCTGCAAAAATGTTAACTTCAGAAAGTGCAGTTAGTTAGAAGAGACTGAGCTGAAAAATAAAATCACTGAACAGAATTTCTATTTGAGCTCAAACCAGGATGGGTGTGAGTGTGCACAGCCAATTTAATTTAGTTATGGTTTATCAACAAAATGGCTTCTCTATATTGTTACTTCTTGGCAAATTGCATCTCCCTTAAAGACATTCTAGATGCTTGAGGGGAATATGGATGAAGCATGCAATATCTTTATCCTCTTGTTTATTTTTAGTGGAAGCTACAAAGTTAATTAACACTTAGCTTGTGAAAGATTAAGGATATCAATGAAACTGACCAACACAGCACCTCTGTTTTCCAGGAAGATGAAGGCCTAAGTAGTTAAGGGTCTGTGCCAGAACAGTCAAAGGAGCTTTTGGCAATAAAATGACCATTATTAGGACTGCTGCCATTTGGGCAGTCAGACTGCTAAGCTGCTTTTCTGCTGGTAACAGTGGTTGCTGTCCCTGAACCAGTTAGAGCAGTCAGTGTGTATAGCAAACAGCCCAGTGGCAGGTAGACTGGAGCCATGCAGCATGAAGATGTGTGCTCCTTGGCTGGTGCTAATGGAGGAGGAATGTACAGGCTTCTTGCTGTCTTTTATCACCTTTTGCCACCTCTGTGCTTTTGCAACTGTCTTGAGTTAAATTCCATCCTTGCCTTAAGAAACTGTGTTTCAAAAAGAGACATCTGAGAAGTCACAGTATGACCTTATAGCTGATGAGATACTGTCAGTTTAGACACCTTTGCAGGAGTAACATTATGTAAACTTAAAAACATATGGGTGTCTGCATGACATTCAACAGAATTTTATATTTCAAGCTGTACCAGTTGGTCTGCATCCACTTACAAACCTGTTTTTTGCCTTACCTCCTCAGAGGTTCAACAGTGCTAACAGCGTATCAGCTGTGTGAGACAAGTGATTGCTTTTACCAATCAGTCATGATCTGTCTGAAGCTACAAACTAAGATGCTAGTGTCTTAAGTAATAAAAAAATGTGCATCATGGAGAAGGAAGGGGATTGGAAGGAGGCAATGGGATTAAGTTGGAGCACAAGAGGTTTAGGGTGAACACAAGGAAAAACTTTTCACCGTGAGGGTGACAGAGGGTGGAACAGGCTGCCCAGGGAGGTTTTGGAATCTCCTCCTCTGGAGACATTCCAGCCCCCCCGGATCTGTTCCTGTGTGACTTGGTCTAGGTGATCCTGCTCAGGCAGGGGGGTTGGACTAGATGATCTTCTAGGTCCCTTCCAACCCCTGACATTCTGTGATTCTTACACCTGGGGATCAAGATCTCTTGCAGTCTCTGAAGTGTGTCCTTAAAAATCTGCCAGCTCTGTTCTGCCCCCTTGTCTCTGAGGACTGTTTCCCAGGATATCCTATTGACTAACTCCTTGAAGAGCTGGAAGTTTCCTTTTCTGGAGTTCAAGGTCCTGACTCTGCTTTTTGACTGAGCTCTGACCCTTAGTGAGTGAATTCTACCAGTGCATGGTCACTGCCACCCAGGCTGCCTCCAATCTTGAGATCCCTGATGAACTCATTTCCATTGGAAATCACCAGATCAGAAATTAAACTGTCAGCAGTTTAATTTCTGTAGGGCTCTTGGGACTGTATGAGGATTTTTCTGTCCTTTGGTGGGAGACTCGTCCTTTCTCTTTGCCCACTAATGGTGAACAGCTGCTATGCTTCTCCCTGCCATCTTTAAGCAAGAAAGTGCTGGTCAGCCCCAGTCATAACATAGACCTCTGCAGGGAGACTACCCAAAAATGCTAAGTTGGAAGCACTATTCACTTTAGCTTACAACCACATACAGTTAGATGATTCTTTTAGAAGTAGGTCAGAAGAAAATATGTTTCGTGCTTCCCATAACTAGTAAATGGCCATGTGGTGATTGTGCCTTATTTACTGATACCATTCTATATTGATTATGGTATCTTTGCTTATAACTACTGGGATGCATATAGAGTCACAATACTGATTCTTAAAAACAAAAACAACAAGAGAATGTGCTTTAGAGATGTGTTACAAGATTTAAGAATGACAGTCTTTACCTGCCTGTATTAATATTGGATTTTTTTAACAGCATCCAGAGCACTGACAAGAGATCATTGACTTTCCAGGTGACTGTGTGCAAGTTTGGCCTCAAAATACTTTTCATAAAATATACATGAAGCTTTGAAAATATATACATAGTTCTTTTCAGACTTGAAAATGATAGCATGCTGAAGTTTGAACACTGTTGTGACCCAATAAAACTTTGGTCTCAGAACATCTGTTTTGCAATTCAGCAATGAACTGCTCTACCTAAATGAAGGCTTTGTTCTGCCTGATTTTAATGCAAAAATAGGAAATATTATAATAAGAAATAGGAATATAATAAGAAATAGGAAGTGATCTGGTTTTGACCCAAATTCCATTCCTTCTTTCTACCCATATACGAGTGTATTAACGTACAGAAAATTGAAAGTATGTATAAAATATCTAGTTGCATGCTGCTTTTTTCCTTGACATAACCAAAAGTAACATGATACTTAGGTACTACAGAATTATGAACTTCGCTCCTGTAAGAAAATACTTAGGAGAGGAAAAGGATAGTTAGATGAGAGAAAAACAGTTTCATGCAGTCAGCGGCCATGGCTGGGGAAAAAGAAAGTGTTAGATACTGCCAACATTTACTATCAATTTACAAGTTATATTATTGAAATCTGTACCTCAGTATAAATTAAAAATGGTGGTAGTCCAGAGGCTACAAATGCTATAAATCTGTAAGTTACTAACAACATTTTAAATAAATATATTCAAACTTTACAGACTGCTTGCTTTTAATACATTTGGAACAGCTATCTATTGAATTTATTTTCATTTATTTGAAGCAAAGTGTTTGATACACCTCAGCTGACCATACAATTGTGCAACAACTTAATATCATTTTCCCATTACGAAATCTGATATGTCAATGATATTTTTTAAATAAGACCTGTAGCAAAACACACTGTCAGACACAACAAACTACTAATGGAATAGTTGTCTGTGCAATGGGATAACAGAGAGGTTTGAATTATTTTCCCCTTTGACAACCTGTTTGAACAAAACGGAGGAGGAAAGAAAGGAAGCATAATTACATGAGAAGTGGCAGCAGTGCTGGTTAAGGTGGTGCCATCTGACACAGCAGACATCTGGCTCAAGGTTGGGGAAGGTGTTTCAGAGCAGTCAGTAGGATCATAGCTACAAGTCTGCAGCTCATCTAGGATGGCTGTGGAGGACTCACTGACTGTGCGGGAGGAGCACTCACTCATGGCAGAATCTGTGCTTACTGAGGCTGTTTCATTCCTGTGGATAATGCTTTCAGAGGCTAGGTATGGGCATTTATAGGAAAACTGTGGAAGGGATGGGCTTTTATAAAAGCGTGAAGGCAAAAAATCATCAAGCATTGGCAAAGAATATGGTACTAGATGGGTGCCACTGTCTGGTGAGAAAGAGGGTCTGTTAACTGGTACCACAGGAGGAGGAAGAGGCAGTGGAGAAGCTTCTGTTGCTGTTTGTCTGTGTGTCTGTGAAGCATTTACCTCCATCACAGGGGCAGTTACTTTCTGGTTTCCAAGCTGAGATTTGAGGGAAAAAAAAATAAGAAAAGAAATAGATTACCAAATGAATAAAAAACTTTTCCCTTTGCCTCTTGCTGTGTGTAGGAGAATTACAACAGTGTCAGTTTTTCAGTAACCCGAGGAAGTTCACATTCACACGGATTAGGAAATAAAGCAATCACTCTCTATATTAAAGTAGAAAAACATAAAAGAAATGAATGCACCAAATACTAGTGGAAGCAATGCCAGAAACCATAGTGTGCTGGGGATGAATATTCATAATGTACTGTTATATTAATGTTATATAACCTCAGTTGTGCATTGAGAAGGTTGACACTATTTTGTACTTCACATAAACACAAGGATGGAGAAAATAATGATAATTTCATTTGTTAAAAGAAAAAAGAATTTGCAAATCTGATGTCTGTAAATGTTGCTCTCTTTCTTTGTCAAAGGACAAGTATGATTTTGAAATTGACTATGACATACAGATGGGCAGGGCTGCAAGCTAAATGGACACACCAATATTAGATGTTTGACCTGCAAGCAATAGGTTGTGGCCTTTTTTTGCCTCTTGTGACCAAATACATCTTCTCCACTGCCTCTCTAATATAAATGTTTGGACAACCTCAGAATTTCCAAGCACCCTGGAAGCACCCTGTCAGCCTACTGGGTAAGGTGTACACAGAGGAGCCTTTCCAACATTAGAGGACACAAGGAGTGGGATAACTGAGAAACAACAGAGACTGGGAACACAAGAACAGGACAGGGATGACTGTTCTGAAACAAAACATGTTAGTTTGGCTTCAACATGAGTCACTAAAAGTGTAAGGGAATGTCCTCACAAGAGTGATTCTGAAAACTGCCACACAACATATGAGCTTTATGTTCTGTTATTTCAAATCAGTCATGGGACACTGGGTTTAAACTGGTTCTGAAACTGGCTTTTTGCAGCTGCAACTTCTTTTTGAAGCAAAGAAACATGAAAAACATATTGGCATCCAATCTTAGTTAAACAGCTGCACAAATCCTTCTGTACTGCCTATTCAATCCTGAAGTACATCAAAATACTGCCTAAAGCTTTCACTTTTAAAAGGGCTGAGGAAATCTGAATAGCTGCAGGAAAGAGTGCTTGGGATTTTACATTTATGTAAAATACAGGACAGTAAGAAACCATATGCAGTATTTACTACTTCAAAAAGCATCACTTACTCGTAGATATCACATTGTTAGAAGCAATATGGTTATTTCCTATGCTCAGAATAGGTAGATGTCTTTAATAATTCAAAAACATTTTCAAGCCATCAGATTAAAATGCCATTTTGGCATTTTAATCCAAAATCTGAAAATATCTTCTAAAGCCCTGATGGAAGACTTGGAACACAACCCACACTGTGCTGCTGTGAGAGGTCAGTGGGGGTCCAGATCCATAATTCTTGCTGAAGTAACTAGAATTTACACAAATAACCTTACTGAGGCCAATGGGACCATCCCTATGAATAAGCATCTCAGGAAAGAATCTTAAGCATGTGAACAGCTATCCATTGCTTGTTTGAAATAGGTCAAAAGAACTTTGGCATTACTGGACCTCTGGGATACACTAAATTAGCCAGAAGCTGCTGTTAAAATCTGCAGTTAAAACAGTGAATAAATTTAGTCTAACAGATTAAAATCCAAGTCTTATTCACAGCAATGTTTCAAGTCCACAACCAAAGAAAGAATCAGAGTAAATCTGAGCAGATTACTTTGTCATCAGAGAAGTCAATAACTGAGTGTATGTCTGTAGAAGACTATGTTAAAAGATAACTCATTTGCCAATGAACATTTTGAAAGAACACAGGAATACTATTAAAATATTTGAATTATTATTATTAATGTGAAACAGGCAGTTCTAGAGCACAGTATATCAGGGGTTTAAGATGTGTGCATTTAGGTACACATACAAGGAACAGTAATTTCACCTCAGAGGTACATAAAGGGAAGACAGAATCATCACCCACAATGAATTTCATCATCCTTGTCATCCCTCAGGAGGAGACACGAACCAGGAGATGATAATCATAGAATCATAGATATTAGGGGTTGGAGGGGACCTAGAAGATCATCTAGTCCAACCCCCTGCCTGAGCAGGATCACCTAGACCAAGTCAGAATGCAATTATGAGGCAGAGCCACTCTGAATCTCTGAAGTTCTTGAGGCTACATATTCTCCCAGCATCCCCAGAAAAAAAAAAAGTTACATATGACTGAGGCAAAATATGTAAATTGATCTCCAAATTATTAAAATAACAGGAAATTTTGGAGATATGAGGACACTAGTAAGCTTTCTGGCTTTGAACTGAGAAGCCTGCATGCTTAAGAAAAGGGATGGACAACACAAGAACAGAAATTCAGGGTGCATCCAGAGAGCTAGTGAAATGGAGTTCTTAAAGAATTAAATTCATTGTGTTTGGCAAATAATAGCTGATTTCTTCAAGTCGGATTCTTACAACAAATATATTCTTAAAACATGGCTAGAAAAGGAATGAAGCAATTCTGATACTGATCTCTAACATGAAGTTTCTGAGCTTTGTAGATTAAAACTTGAATGTTCTGTCTGATTCTAGAATTCTGTCATAGATACAACCATCACTCTGGGAAAGAGTGGCTAAAATGGTGATATAAAATAGCATTCTTTTTGAAAACTTGAGTACACCATTTTAAAAACATGGAGTGTTGGCAAACTCTAAATGGATACGTTTGGCTACTACTAATCCATATTTTTCATCACAGTGAAAAACATGAAAAGGACAAGTCTGAATGAGTTCCAGAAAATGTGTTCCATTCAGGGTACTTCAGATCAGGTTTACTATCATTACAGACCAAGAAACACTAGCAGAATTCAGGTGAATTTCATCAATTCTGATGAAAAACTTGTTAGACTACACAATTATCTCAGGTTGTGAAGCAACGCTTGAGAGAGATGTCATCCCAGTTTGGAAGTGAATTGAAGGTATTAAGCACAGCTTTCTACTGCTTCTTAGAAATATTTACCTTCCATCAAATATGTCAGTCCTGAATAATATAGTTGCCACCCAATTCAGATGCAGGAGACATGTGACCCTAGTATGAGTTCCAAAACCAGACATTTATCATTTTAATGCAAGATCTGTGGGGAGTGGTGTGAGATTACTAATGACACCAAAGTGCTGGCCTTGCTTCAACAGTCAAGACACAGATAAGGAGACTCAGAGGTAAGTGAATAAACTCATTTGTTAATACATAGCAGAGTTTAGTAGTTGACAATCAAATTACACCCATACACTTGCACAAATGGGTAAAAATACCTCTAATTTTAATTGTTAAAACTGTCAGAATCTCCAAACTGCTGTTGCAAGTTATACTCCTATGCCCTTTTTTACTACCTAGCCTTCTTAGTCTTTAGATTCCTCAGTACAAGGAGGATTCAGACCTTGTGCAAAACCATGCTAGTGATAGAGAATTTAAAATTAAAACTGTGTGCTCAATTTTCTTTGCTTGCCATCTGCCCCCAGAACACTGGAACCTGAGGTGTCTCCCTTCTATAGCATTCACTGTACAAACAGTAAAGTGTTAGATAAACTGATTCAGAAATAGTTTTTGAATTCCAGGCTTGTTTTCCTTGTTTTCCTTGTCTACAGCTATAAAAGATTCACTTTCATAAGTATCTAGCATAATAGTTTTATTCCTCCAGAACACCAGGACTGAAGAGTTCACTCATCCGTGGCACTCAAACCAACATGACAAATGTTTTGCATCCTGAGTTTCAGAGAGCAGTATCTAGAACATGAGGACACTTATGAACCCAGGAATAAAACTAATATCAAAACACCAGGTGTTTATTTGAGAAGAAATTTTCATCAGTTTAGAACTTTTAATAAATCTGGGCAAAAGTATTTACACCCATCATTCTCATACTAATAAATCCTATTTTTTCTGTTGAAATAGGTTATTTCTTCAGTATCTGCAGCATGTTAGAGAGCAGCAGCAACTGAGACTGCAATAATGTAAACAAACTCACACTGAGAAACTCAAATGCTTCTCTTCTCATACAGACTTTTAAGGGATTTAACCTTTCCCTGTGTAGGAGTGTTTACAAAATGTCACTTGGTGAGTCACACCACAGTTCTGCTTGCTCCTCAAGTTGCAGCAGATAAACTATGAAATAAAGTATTAACAGGGGCATAAACATAAGACAATTCATTAAAAACCAGAGCAGAATTGTTCTGTTTGAACTTGGCCCATACAAGTTCTCTCTTATTTGTATTTTTTCATGCTTTGTGACATAATACAGTTGTATATGCTCCCTACACAGACAGATACTCACATATGAACAATATTTCTCATTCACCACCTCTTAAGTAGTGACAATTAGGCAATTTTACCTCATTCTCCTCTGAATACATAAACCCAGATGCAGATGGAGAGGTTTTTTTACATCATCCTTCTAAAAGTACTTGGTTTTTGAGAGTTTCTGTGGCAGAATATTCTGAATATTACTGGTGAGCCTAATCCTAATCTACAGTCTGACAGTATCTCTAGAGGATACAGTTCTATGTATACAAAAGTATTTTAACTGGTGTAGTAAATCCTGCAAATCTAAAACTATTTTAAAAATGGAAGTACTATTATGCACAGTATACTGAAAGTTAATTTGTCTATGTGAGAGAAATGGCATTTCACAAATACCACTAGACATTTTGGTCCCCAAAATCATAATTTTGGGGAGTAGTTAGAACAGTTCCAAGATTTCAGTAAGAGATCTGAGTCAGAAGATAAATCTTTTTAGACACAGAGCTGTAGCTTTTGTTTCTAATTGTACCCCATGGCATCGTGGCTTTGGGACCTCACCTGATGCAGAATTTTACATCACCTCATGAGCTGATTTGTACTCTGCTTTTAGGTTTGTATTTTAACACAGAGCTAGCAAAACCCACTGACTTGATTGTGATGCCAGATACACCTCTTCACACTGATGTTTAGAAGTTATTTCAAAGCTGAACATCAGGGAGGATGTCAGTTAATTTTGCAGGCAAGAGATCAATAAATAGATGCAGTTAGAAAAGCTGGCTACATTCCTTAATGATCCCTGTGATCAACCAAAATTGTAATTATTTTATTCAAAGAAACCCAGTTGCCAAATTTCTGATCATTTTTCCCACACATTGAAACTGAAAAAAAGGAAGAAAAAGAAGTGTTGAATTGCCAAACAATTCACATTGCTGACATTGGTCACCTCATAGTGAAACTATAATGGATTCTGATATAAAAAGAAATTTCAAAATGTGTTTTGACTTTTAAAATGCTAAAAAAAGTAGGTAGAAGGTATGTTATTTTTAGTCTTTCTGAATAGAGCTTGAGTATTATTCTGGGTCATTCAAAAAAAGGTATTTCCTAGAGTTCTTGTCAACTGTCATAAAATTACTTTCTGTATGAGAGACACTTTGATTTATCTGAGCATATATAATGCATCATACTGTTAACAGGCAGGACAACTATTTTTAACTGAAAACATAGATGCCTAAGTTCTGTTGGCCACACCTACACCTATTGTACTGTCTATTCCCCTTGATACCCATATTTAAAAAGATAATCTTCATACCTACCCTACCTACCAGAAAAAGCTCTTGCTCAGCCTTCATCACTGCTTCTGACATGATTTATTTCACATAACTCCTGCTTGAAATGACTTGTTCTACTTGACAAAAACCATTAAGTAGCAAACTAATTCTTCTCAAGGTAAAGAATTTTGCTGTTCTCAAAATGTTCTATATTTTATGTATCCTAATTGAAAGCTTTAAGATGATCATTTGGCTCTAATCCTGAGAAAGACCAATGTGATTAATTCTTCTGCACTCAGTTGTTAATGGAGTGAATTCAAAAGGATTGCAACCATAATTTGCAAATTATAACCATATAATTTTGCAGAGCTTTGCTCTGACATATTAATATATTATATTATATATTTTTATATTATATAATATATTTTTATTTACTAATTCATAATAATTCTTTAATTGACATATTACAACTTGTAAAACTCTCCTGTAGCTAATGCAGATACTCGTGTCTTCCAGAGCAAAGACCTGGTTGAAAGGGATGCTCAAAGAGCCACAGTCTGAGAGGGCAGGTGCATTATTACTGTGGACAACAGGGCTGTTAATGGACTTTACATTTGTAAGGTTGTGCCATACTGACTTCATTCCAGCAAAACCAGATGAACACAAATATACCATGATGGGACCCCTGACCAGACAAAGCTGTGAGGCAGATCTAGACCTATAGCAATCTCTACCTCCAGCTGATAGTCTTTCTGGTATATTTGTAGATATAGTAGAATTTATTTATTTTTTTTTTAATAGAAAAATCTTAATGTCACTAAGTAAAGCAGAGTAGAAATTACAAAGTTTATTCAAAGCCCTCCTTTTGCCCAGTATAGATTTGCTTCTGCTTTATTGCTCCCTAGCTTATTTGACTCAATAACCTCCTGAATGGCAATAAACCCTGTTCAGACTCCTCTGGTGCCACACTGTTTGCTTCATACTGCCATTTCTCCCAGCTCAGATTGATAGATTTAACAAAGACATTTCATCTCAGTAGGCATAGGGTGTAAGGAAAACAGAGGGACTTAAAAGTTCAGTGTCTTGTGATGTTTCCTGGTGGCTGAAAAAATATTTTATCAATCCATTTTCTTTCAAAAAAGTGCTGTTGCACAGGAGGCAGCAGTGAGTAGCCTTGCAAAAAACACTGGCCAATAAAGTGTGTTTTTGGTGGCCCTAGCAAAGTGTCAGAGCTGCATCTGCAGAATCTCTCCTTTTCTATCCATACTTCAAGCACCTATGGCAGCATGATGCTTTAATGCAACCCATCTAGGAAAAGCAACTTAAGCAGCTGCATCACCTACAATTTACTCATTTCCTATTGTGCATTCTCACTCCATAAAGTGTGCAGAAAGGAACAAAAAAGTCTATCTTCCAGCTCAGCTGTTTTTTTTCATTTTTCAATACCCTTTCAAAAAATTTAGGTTTTGTCCAGTTTATTTTCATCCACGTGACAGGTAGTTTTACCCACAAGGTCTAACTTTGATAATGTCAGTATAACTAAACAGACAGTTATTAAGTGACTCATGAATGATCTACAATAAAAGATGGAAAAATTAAATATACCACATGGCATTCTGCAGCCTGTGAAGAAGGAAGACCTGTAGACTTTTGTCCCAAATCCTTTGAAGACATCTTTGAAGTGTCTGGAGAAATATTAGGTGGATGTTCTTGGATTTCAGGCTCTGCTTTATTGTCAGGGATGGGAGCTATCTGAATGGAAAGAGATGCTGTGTGTACCTCAGGCATGGGGTTACAGGCAGGTGAGACAGGGCTCTGTAGAAATCCTGGCACTTCAACAGGCTGGGGCTGTTGCTGTGTATTACAAGGACTGTTACTTGCTGGGTCACGTGCCCGGGTTAATTTCAGGGTAGATACCCTACGTTTTTGAGACTGTTGCCTTTGGCCTTGATGGAGAGCAGTGCTAACACCACCTTCTCTGCTTGTGCCTGCACTGCAGATTGAGGTTAGTGGTTTAATGATTTTTTGTGCATAGGACACACTTGTGTTAGAGATTTGAGAAGACATTGTCTGCTGGACAGACTTCTCAGTGTCATAGGCAGTATCTGTGGGAAGGTGTTTAGCTGGACCAGTTGTTACTGCCTGGAGATTAATTTCATTCTTGTGATTAGTGACTCTGGCTTTCCGAAAACTTTCTTTTCTAGGGGGTGGCAGAGGTGCCTTATTTGCCAAAAGCATCCACACACAGCAAAATAACATTGAAGAAGAAACAAAAAAAGCAAATGTTAGCAGGAGATATAACTCAGTTTGACTTTTATCTCTAAATAAAGGAACTAGCAACTTAAGGGGCTTCATCCCAACATTGCTCAATTCAATGGAAAACCAAATTGGACAGGTTCCCACCACCTTTTGCTGTGCTTGTATTTAGAAAGCCACATGTTCCATTTGCTCAGAGAAAACTGGGATCAGAAGGAAGCCCACAACAGCCCATTTGCAGAAAACAATTCTTACAATGAATGATTATTGTAAAATGTTCAGATATGTACATAATTTCCCAAATGTACTTCATGATCTTAGATAAACTATTATTTACAGGGAACACACATACATAAAGCACAATAAGCCTCTTAAATATTTGAATTAAAATAGTAACAGAGTCAGTATTGACATTGGTATGTTGATCTTTTTTTGGACAGCTAAATATGTTTTCAAGCTAAGTGAATATTTTTTAGTGTGCTCTAAGGATATTGTTCTGCAGAACAGGCAGAAGCACTGTCTGCCTTACAATTAATAAACCTTTACTGACATATTATTTTGATGACATGCATCTCTTAGTGTAATATATTAAGATATACTCTTTGAAGTCTGTGAACACTCCTAGAAAGCTTTTATTTGTGTATGACCCAGTTTTCTTTAGCTGGTTGTCTTGTTGATTGAAAGCAATTTCTGGTAATGAACCTGGAGGCATGAATCCTGTGTGGACTGTTAATTTATCTCTGCAATGAACTAGCTTGTAACAACTCATATGAACAGGTGATTCACACTATCTGGAAGCCATCAGGACAATATTCCACCCCCACACTACTGCCAAAGCATGAAACCTGTGTTCAGTTTTACCTGAGTTGGTGACTTTTTATCCTGCAGATTGGGTCGCACGCTCCTAAAACCTTTTGCTGTAAGAGATGAACTGCAGGCATCTCCATTCAGTGCCTCTCTACTTCCATCATTGCAAGATCTCCAAGCTTTTGTGAAGAAAAAAAAATAAAATCATTTAAAATATTTTTAAAATGTATTTTTGTGATCAGTAGGTCTCTATTTTGCTGTCATCACAGCAACTCAGACATTACCTAAGCTGTGGAAAGGTTTAGCTACTGCACAACTGACAACACTGCTGTTGTAATCATGGAAGTTTTAAGAATAGGGCTAAAGCTGCCACTTAGAAGTATTTTTTTTAATCTAGAAAACTCAAGCACTAGAAATACTGCTGGTAGCAGCTTGATATTGACACATCCCATTCATATAGAACATGGATTTTAACCTTGGAAGTCCTTTTGAGATGTTGGTGCTTCAGCCTCAGTATAAAGCAGGCTGAGGAACTTCCACAGATTAGGTTCTTAAACTTGGAATTTTAAAAACATGCCAGCTCATGTAAAGTTAGTTGGTCATGGCAGTTGAACCAAATTTCACCATAATACCCAATTAGTTGTTCCAACAATGCACCTTATTTCCAAATCTGAATGACACTTTGATTTTCCAACCAACCAACCACTTTTTGTCTTTATTTTCAGAGCTGAAAATCTCCCAAGGCACTGTCCAAACACAGAGGGAGATACTGTCCTGCCTCCACCATTTCCAGATCTGAGGACAAACTATTCTAAGAGGCTGGGAAAAGTAACACATTATGTGAACTGGCTGCTAAGTGGGGTGGGCAGAACTTGCAATTCTGAGTCAGGGACTAAAACAGAAATAGCAAGTGCTACTGAAGCTCAAGGTGGGAAATTAGCAGCCTGTGGTCTCCCACACAATTCATTTGCTGACAACATACACTGTGTTACAAGAAATGCTGCTTTTCAATGAGACCTGAATTTGAGGTCTTGAGAACTTGCAATTATTATTTCAATTTCAGTGGTGCTTTCCTTGAAGAATGTGGATGTATGGAGTAATGAAACCAAATAAATGGAAGACTGTTATAATTAATCCAATTAACACTGATGCATAAATAACAGTGGTTTATTTACCTGAATCTGGAGACTGAGAGTCAGGCCCTGAAAAATAAATGTCCAACATTAATTTGCATATACATAAAATTAAAAACATGATGATACAACTTGAAAAATATTTTTTTCTATTTTTTCACATATTGAAAAATATGTAGGAATCCTTTTTATTCAGTTACCAAATTCCATCCTGTTACTTAAGCACTCCTCAGAATATGAGACTGTAGGTAACTGTGCACTGTTTATTACAGTGTGCTGAGAGTTAATGTTACTTAATCACTGCTATTTCAGACAGACAGTGATAAACATGCTGGTTGTTGTTATTTCTGTTGTTTTATTTCTCCCAGGTAAATACTGTGAATACTACTGTCTAAAATCTAGGTATCAAAAGAAATATAATTCTTTTCAGATAAGCTAGAAAGGTTTAATTCAAAAGCAAGAAAGATGCCTACAGATTCTGCCAGGATTTTCTCCCTGCTTCACAGCAGAATGTGTGATGCTTTCTTCATCACTTCAAAGCAAAACACAGAAACTGATACACACATACAGCCAGCACAGAGCACATTTGAAATTCTGGTGATTTGGTTTTTGTTTTGTTTTGGATTTTTACTTACTTGTAGATATATTAGTGTGTTTTCTCATGAAGAATCTAAAATAATCTCCAAACACATTAAAATTATCTTAATGTGCAATATTATGGCACTAAAAGCACTCATCATTAATCTGAAGTGCAAGAAAACAAGACACTAAAAGGCTTGTATTGCATTGCTTAAATGACAAAACATTGTTAGAAGGGTTGCTGACAAACAAGAAGCCAAGGTTTTATTATATTTACATGAAGTAATCCCAATAACCCTTCCACTATCCTTACAAAGAGTAGCAACTGCATTTCTAATGTAATGAATTTATTCTAACAGCTCCTATTCCTGGGGATTAGCCTCACATGTGAAAAGATTTACCAGACAAAGACTTGATATTGCAAATATTTTTCTGGCTCATTCTTAATTCAGCTTCCTATATTATATTTGGTGTGAACACTGCATGTTCAGATTGGTGTAAATTAATCTACATCACTCAAGATGCTTCACTGATTTAAACCTATCACTGCTTAACTCACCCACAAACCTGGGCAGCTGATACCCATTGATTTAATTTTACAAAACCAGACATGAGTATTGCTAAGAAGCAGTTCTGCCTGTCTAGTGAATATTCTCCATATTTGGTTTTAAACATAAAGTTTAAACATGTTTAGGAAAAAAAAATGCCTGATAAATGATTTAAAAAATTTAATCTGGCTTCTGAAAATAATTTTAGAACATTCAGATTATTTTCCTTTGAGGTTTTAAAGCAAGATGCAACAAGGTTTGCAGTAAACAAACCCTACTTTTCCCACTGCCTTATTTTGAAAAATAAAATAACACAAAAAACCCAAACAGGTGGCATGAGACTCAAAATATGCATCGAATGCTTAATTAATTTATAACTGATTTTACCAAATATTTTTCATTAATGGCTACTAAGCACAGGCAGAGAGAAATGAAGACACAATGAATACACAAGGAAGAACTTTTTCCCAGTGAGGGTGGCAGAGGCTGGCAGGGGCTGCCCAGGGAGGTTGTGGAGTCTCCTGCTCTGGAGACATTCCAGACCCCCCTGGATCTGTTCCTGGGTGCCCCTGCTCAGGCAGGGGGGTTGGACTAGGTGATCTTCTGGGTCCCTTTAACCCCTAATATCTGTGAATCTGTGTAAAGACTGCTTTGTACAGAACACTGGGGAAGCAACAGACCTGGCAGTGGAGCAGAAAATGCAGTTGCCCTTCTCTCCTGGAGGAGAGGCACTGCAGGAGCGCTGACAGACACAGGCAGAGAGCAGCAGTAGCTCGCTGGTTAGTGCTTATACCTGAGGCCAATAGGTTTGGAGAACTCTGAACTCTCTTCACAGCTGTTAGGGTGACAGACATTGCAGCACGTTTGCGCGCACACCCGCCGCTATCTGAAAGCACAAAACAACACAGACAGCAGCCCCAGACAAAGAGCAAAGCACATGCAACGTTTCACACCCTGAGAGATGCATCCAAACAAGCGTGCACTTAGGGAACTGCTGCAGGAAGGTGTGGATTTGCAGGTTTTGCAGATTAGCAGAATACATACAATTTCACAGGCTTGAAACAACAAAAACCCTTAGAGAAAATAAGTAAAGAAAGCAAAATTTGACACTGAATCCGCTAGGGAAACATATACATTCCATTACCTGAAAGAAAGCTTAATTATTGCTAATTAGTAAAAACAAACAACTAATCAAGATGAAGGATTAAGCATTCCAGAGATATATTAATCAATAATCTGCATTGTAAAGTCATTTCATTATATGCATTAGAAAGACACCATTCATAAAGTAAGCTTATGTCTGATCAGCTGACAAAGTGATTTTTTTTTTTCAGTCTTTCGGCTCCTTTAAACTGAAGAAACAGAATTACTAAGGATGGCATAATTATTTTTTTTTTTGCTATTGCAGTCAAACATCCTTGTTCACTGCTCCCCCTGCCCCCTCTTTTTTCTTTAATGGAAGATAAAAAAAAATATCTGGAACTAAATAACATCCCAAGGGTATGATCAGAAATCTAAAAACACTCTGAAAAACCAGGAATGGGGAAAAAAAGGTCTTTCTTTTGCATCTTGCATGACTCCCTTCTTTCTTTACTCTCTGCTCTCTCTTTCTTGGTGCTGCCACTCGGTTTTATAAATAATTTTTTTATTATTAGAAGATAACTTTCCCACAATGCAGCTTATAAATTGTAATAATAAACTCAGATTACCTACCAGGGCCCCACTGAAGTCAAGAGGAACCACAACTATGATAGAGGCTTTGATGGTTTTTATATCTATGTCTATAACAAGGAGATTTATAAAACTATGCTTAAGGAAGACCTACAACCTATTAGTAGAAAGTATTTTCTATGAGAGCAGTGATTTGAGCCACAGAGAAATCTTCAACCTATATCCACAAGAGCAGTGAGCTGCAGGTATTTCTTTGCTCATTCCAAAATTCCCCAAAATAGCAGAGCCCTGTGGCCACAGGTCTTGCAGGATGTGTAATAAGTGGTTGTTAACACTGGCAAACATCAGAGCCACTGCCCCAGGTACAAGCAGCTCCAAAGACTCATTGCCAGCTCCAAGCCTCAAGGCAAAAGGCTAAATGAGTTCAGTCAGCAGCAGCTGAAAGCAATACATGACCCACAATTACTGGTGTTGTCCATGTGAAACAAAGACAGCAGCTATCACATCTGCACATTTGGTTTAGTTTGCTTATATCAATATGGAATGGCAGTGGTAATAAAATGACGTGTTCCGTTCTTGTATTTCAGAAGTAATTCCAAGGAGATTGGATGATGTGTTGATATTGTGGCTCTGTTCTTATCCAAATCCTGGCAGGCTGTGACAGCACACTTTATTTGATTAACACCAGCTAACAGGCAAACAGCTTTGTTATACTGTCACATCTTTTATTCAAACAAAACAATGCTTTATTTGTATTTTTTTTTCTTCCTGTATTTCAGGATAAAAAAACTGAAGTGGGAGGGAAGACAGTGAGAGAGCTGACTGCAAATATTTAATCTTTGTAACTTCAAAATATTCTGCTTCAAATTAATATAACTGAACTGAGTCAGAGTTTATCACTTAGTGGATTCATTACCTAGCATAGTGGGTTCATACAAGAGCTAAAACAGATGATTTAAACGACTATATACATATATGCATACTACATTTACCCCTGTCTAGAGAAGCCCATATGCAAGTCTGTACCTGCAATAACATTCTCAGGATGAAATAACGCAAGTGCATTAGCACTCACAATCACAGATATTAGGGGTTGGAAGGGACCTAGGAGATCATCTAGTCCAACCCCCCTGCCAGAGCAGGGGCACCTAGACCAAGTCTCTACACTTTAACCCTTCCCCTCTACAATCCCCACAGCTGTTGTCACTACAGACAGCAGCACCCTGCATGTGCTGAATCTCTTCTTGCCAACAGCCAGGCCCTGCTCCAAAGCAGAATGAAGCCAATCCAAAGCCCCAGTGCTTTCACTTTGGAACACGGGGTGGGTTTTTTTGCAGAGGCTGTTTCACAGAGTCAGTAAAAGCGGAGGCATAAACCAAGCTGGCAAAGATGAAAGGATGACCTCTTGTGAATTGGTGAGAGACAGCAGCCAGCAGGCAGGAAATTTTCAATAAACTCTCACAGCTCAAAGAAATGACAAAAGGCCCCCAGACAGAACTCTTGCTGATTATGATCCTATCTCTTGTACCTATGCACAGTACCTCGTGCCCCTTTGTACGCACAGTGAATTCAAGGTTAGAACTCTCTAGACCAGGAATTTTTACTCCGTATTTGCATTCTGACCTTCTAAGGAAACTATATAGTGCTGGGTCCAACAGCCCAGGACAGACAAAGCTGCTGCCTCTGCATGTCTCCAAGTCAGGGAGCGGTGGGACTGGAGATGTGTCCCTAGCACACATCTGTAGCACATACAGACGTGACTGGTCACAGAGCTCACACACTCAGAGCACTCATACTAACACAAGATGGCACAATGACCTCAGCCCCTTGCCCTTTGGCTGAGCAGGAGGAAGGCTGACTGGTGAAAATAAACCCCCGTGTTTACCCTGTAAATGTACAAGATGAACCCTTCCACAAGCAAGCTGGACATTAGGTCTGCCATTAATTCCATGCCTGGACCCCAGGGCTGAGGCTCTCCTGGGACAGCCCTGGGAAGAGCCTGGACAAGGGAGGCTCTTGTGCCTCCCTTTGCCTCTTAGAAGTCCTTAGTTTGGATTCCTGCCTCCCCTGTGCCCCTGTGCTCCTCTAGGATGTGGACGTGGGCCTTTGAGAGCCTGGCAGGACAGGCTATCATTTGCTCTTTCCTTCCTGCCACTGTTTCTCCAAGCTCCTTTATGGTTGTGCAGATGAGCTTTTGTCACATAACCAAACACTGACCACACAGGCAAACCTACCATTAGTTGTTTCTTTGATGCTGCTACATTACAAGAAATAATGATTTTTAAAGTTGTTGGCTAGCTTTTTTCATTTAGGTTTTTTGTTTTGTTTTTGTTTTTTTGGTAGAATGCCTGAAACAGTCCAGCCTAACTAATTTGCTTTAGTCATTTAAAAGTGGCTTCACAATCTATCCAGGAACTCTGCAGGGACCCAAGAATTTCTATCCGTGTCTCCCAGACAAAACGTAAAAGATTAATTCATATGATGACTTCCATTAATAATTTTAACACCAAAAAAAATTAAGTCTTCCAGAAATCCACACTTTTTCATTCTTGGCTGCTCTTTATGTGCTTCATCTAATTCAAACAGCTCAATTCTTTAATAGTTTTAAAATTAGATGCATTTATCAATAATTATCTGTGTGAAACTCAGCCAAAATATTTATAGATGGACACTAAGAGTCTTTTTTAGCACATTAACTTGTAGCCATTCATTAGTCTTCACCTCTCCCCAACATCAGCTATGCATACACACATGTAGCATGAACAATAAGCACATTTATCCCATGTTTTAATCTGATGTGAGCTTCATGGGCAGCTCAGGTTTTCTGTGACTTAGTTTCTCAAACTGTCTCACCAAGTTAATGATCTTAATCAGATCAAAGTAAGTGATAACTTGTCAATTTAAACCCCTATATACAGCTTAAAAGATTCTGTTGATGATTGCTTAGTCTGGGTTTTAAAAGGCACACATTCTATTAGAATACTATTTTTAAATTATGACATTTGAGCACCAAAAGGAATGATGAGCCAAAGTACCTTTGGTACTTCTGAGAATCTCCCCTATATCTGAGACCTATTTCTTTGCTTTTACAGGCATGTTTCATTGCCTTATGCTGTTGAGTTTTCCTTCCTAACATGTAGTACAGAATTAACATCAAATGCTAAGAAATCCCTCCCATATATGGTAGAGTATTGAAAACCAAAACTCTTCAAAACATTTTCTCTGTAGACCAAAATATCTCCCACAGGGTTTGCTGAGCCAGACTGCCAAGCCTGCAGACAGGAACACTGGATTAGAAGAGCCCCATCTAGGCAGCAGATTTACTTTATGTTTTTAAAACTGGGTATCACCAGCTTTGCCACTTCAGCAGTTACTGGAATCAAACTAGAATGCTCATTTATCTGCAGGAGTAATTAATGAACATTTAAAAAAACAAATTAGTGGCAAAACAATCTAAATCTATAGAACTGCTAGGAAATACCACATTTTTTTTATCCATACTTCCTTTTAGTGCATCTGGTAACATGCACATAAAGCATACACAAGATAAAAAGTGTTTTCACTGTACAAGTGCAGAGTAGATTAAAGTTCATTTTATAATCCTTTGGTATATCCCAGGATCCCACCTAAGGATTTCAGGTGCTTTCAGGTCTTTTAAGTCTGTTTTCAAGGCTCCTGTATGATCAGAATAGTCCCAATCCCCAATAGAAGTCATTCAGCCACATAGATTACTTAAATCTTACATCTATTTCTGTTGAGAATTTCTAGCTTACATGAAAAGCCTTAGTACAACATACAACTCAGTCATACTTCAGAGCTGCAGTAGCACAAACTGGAAATGGTTTTCAAGGTAGAAGCTATAAAATTATATATATATATACATATATGTCTTTCATATTATTTTAACTCGTGATTGCAATGCACAAGGTAATCATACTCAAATGTGTGACACTTAGTTCTTGTTACCTTTGAAATATCAATTCTCTGAAACAAGCAGTATTGCAATACCACTGTAATTATACAGACTAATGTGTTTAGGAAAGACATCTTCAAATGCAAGATTATAGAACACAATTCAAATAGCATTTCCATAAATGAAAAACACACCACCTTGGTTAGCATCTATAAAATAATTAACAACAACCAAAACTGTGGGGACAAAATACCCAAACTCAACTGAGAAATTTCATTGCTCTTATTATATTTACAAATGTAGTGGTTCTGAGTGAATCAATGCATCTCAACTTTGTATTGAAAAAACATTTGTCCCAGAGCCTGGTCCTGCTGATTTCTAGTCATTGAAGCCAGGGACCCCAATTAAATGGTGGAGAAAATGTCAACTTATACCACAGAAAAGCTAAACCCCCTGGTTTAGGGCATGTTGTTGACACACAAACTAGTTTCAAAGGTGGTTCAGCTCCTCAGGTCCCACGTTAACACATTTTTCTCATTTCAAGTGGTCATGTCTGCTGGTGGAGCACTATGGGCAGTGGTAAAAGCAACTGGTTTGCAGTGGATGTGTCTGTCCTTGTTCCACAGTTAACCTTCCAACCAGACAAGCTCTCCTCCTATAGGGTGTGAGTTGACTGCAATAAAATTGACACCTGACATGAGGCCAGGACTTCACCCAGCTGCTTTCAAGAGGTCTGTTCCCACTTCCAGCAAAACTAGCAGCACTGTCTACTGACTTCAATGATTTAGGAGATAATATCAATATGTTGTCACAGATCATGTGGATAACTCCTTACAGAGAACTCATTTGGTCAATAGCTCCATCACAGCAACATGAGAGCAAATACCAATCCCTATAACACAAAACAATTATCCTCATCTATTGTGCAATTGGAGCTACTAATAGAGGGTAGTATTTGTATGCCCCTTAATTTAATGACAGTAGAGAACGAAAGCAAAGTATTTTTGAAGTATGTGCATTTTGTTAGGAAAATGTGATGTTTTTAAAACCACTTTTCCACAGCTGTATGCTCTCATACTACATATTTTTACAGAAAACATAAACGTACAAAACTGATACTTAGAACTTAGGCTGAGAAAAACATGCATGTAATTCACATATCCATATATATCCATACATAGAAAACCATGTATGTAAATTTATATATGGATAAATTTATATATTACAAATGCACATAAGCAGACATACTATTAAAATATCTTGAGTTCAGCACCAACTGATGTACAATTTCTTCAGGGAAACTTAAATAAATCTAAGACTTTCTCTGGTTACTAAACAACACATAAAAGTAAAGAAAAATCTCAGAGAAGCAGCATACCTGTGTTCATTTTGACACTGGAGGATTTGCTATAAAAGTCTTCAGATTTCCTGTGGAAGATAAAATGATCTATTAATTTGCACAAGCCAAGAATGTGTGGCACAAAATGGCAGCAGGACTTCTTGGAGGGGTGGAGAATCACACATGACAGTCCTATTTTAACACAGCTTTAATTAAATTGGTACTGCTTGTCCTTCCAAAGTTAAAGATGAGCTGCTGCTTCCATTATAAGCCAATCTATTTTCAAGTGTTTAACTTCTCTGTTATAAACATTTCTTCTGGGATAAAATACCAGTGATTGACTTTTGATCTTGAAATTATACACTAAAAATTCCTCCTGCAAAGGAATGGGGTAGTATTTTTCAAGACTACTTATAAGCTTTACTCCTTTGTGCAAACTGAAAGATGTAAAGAGTAGGTCTTGGAGTATTTTTTAAGCAGCAAAAGTTAGCAGGTCTTTTCCAATAGTTTATAAGCAGGACTTGTGGCTGTTTTCATCCAGTGATTTCAGGGGTCTCTACAGACAACATTGACATGCTCACTGTATTGCTATGCACAGAATCAGGGCTTGTGTCTTGGCATCCACAGGAATCCATTTGAAAATTCAATCAAGTCTCTATACATCAACGAGCTTTTTAAAGTAATAATTTGCACTAAAATGATGTAAAACACACGCAAAGTTGAAATTTCTTTTAGATATCCCAACTCTATACACTAGTTACAAACAAATAAATAGCAAACGACCACAAAACCAAAGTAGGCTGTAGAAAAATCATGACATCTTACAGTAACAGTTGACTTTATCCTACTGATGGTATGCCACAGGACAAACTAGATAGTATTTTCCATCTACCTCCAGTTTATGTCACAGTTTTATCAGGATCAGGAGCTTTAACACCTCTTCTGTTCACAATTCTATTCACAAACTACCTCTGAGAATTTAGAAAATATTTTTTTAAAATGAAGGTAAATTCTATTTTCTTTAGTTTTGATTTTTTTTTAATTAATTGCCTTTGAAATTGTGGATATCAATAAGAGCTGAAGAATATTCTTAAAGCCTCAAACTCCTCCAGTGCTGCCAGGCTGCTGGGGGAGTCACCATTTTCAAGCCTTCTTTTAGCTTGGAACTGAATCAGTGCTACCACACCCAAGGCATGAAATGCAACACGGGATTTATTTTCAGACTCAACAAGTCCAGAACCCGAGCAACACTGCAGAGCCAAAATGACTTCTAGCAGGTGGCTTTGATATATTTACATAAAGTATGTTTAACACTTAACTTTTAACAGATCACACTCAGGTTTAGCACTACAGCTCTGTCCTGAGAGTTTTTCTGTCTCAGCAGCTTAGGCTGCCTTGCTGGCACCCACTGAGGGACTGCATACAAATCAGTATTTCCACACTCATTTTTTGCCAAAGAACAAATGAGTCTCACATACCTGGAAAGTATGCATGAAATAAGGCAATATATGTTGCACTCAAAACAAGAGGCCTTGCATTTATTGCTAAAATTAATTGGAAGTCTTTGCTTCTACAGAGCTAAAGGGCTTTTCAAATGCTTAATGATGCTGGCAGTAGGACCCAACCAATGCTGTATTATTTCTTGATAAATCCCTATATTTTTAAAAAGACTACAAGATGAGCTCAGTTCAGCAACACTTGGCATTGAGAGAGGCCACTGAAAAGCCCTGGGGAGATCTGCTCAGCACCTGCTCTATTTTCTGCCAGACCCTGATAGCTGCTTGTGATCACTGCCTCTGTTCCCGAGAAGTTCTGAAGCGTGGGGTGCTGCAAGGAGCCATTCTGTCACCCCTTCTGTTCCACAGCTACATGGAGCTATATAAAGGGTTAGTGAGAAGTCAGGAAAGGTTTTCCCACCCTCAGTTTATCCAGAAATACAAGATGTGTGTTTTCACTGTTAGAGGTTTAATTCTGTTATTGATCAGACATCAGACCACCTACAACTGTAAGGTAGGAGCTCTGACATCCAACCAAACATCAACTAAAGAAATGAAATCAAATGCTTGAATCAAAGCCTGAGTAGCAACACGCTATTACCTGCTTGCACCTTCTTCAAAGAATGAAGTTAATAATTCTTAACAACTATAATCCACAACTACCTCAGTATAGCCATCATCAGAAATTAGAGTATCCTTTCCATGCACAATTCTGGAAAGAACTGACAAGTAGAGGAGATGTTTTCTCTTTTTGTTTGTTTTGGGGTTTTTTTTAAGCACATCTAGAACTCCAGAAATTATTGTTACAGCTTTATTAATAACTTCATACACTAAAAATTCCCAAATGTCACATAGGAGTGACATCAGATTAAAGGCATCCAAGCTCATGGTAACTTTGAGTCTTTCTAGGTCCTGCTCTACAGCCACAGAGTCTAGAACCATTTCAGATGCCAGGCTCACTAGCTACACAGCTAATGGAGGGCAAGCTCCAGCATTCTGTCTTTCTTACACAGCCTTTGAAAAGCTCTTGAAGAACAAGCTGTAAGTGACTTTGTTCAGGATGTTTTGGATCAGAGCATACAGACTCTATTGCTGTTTCAAAACAAGCAGTCCATCTCCACACAGATTATGTCCCAAAAGATTTTTGACCTATTCTAGTTATTACATAGTCAGAGCATGAAAGAGAAAATATGTATTATTATAACCTCCCTTCCCCACCAACAGCTGCTGCTACAGTTTTATTGCAGGCTTCTTGGTGCTGAGCACTGGAGGTCAAATTGTGAGTTTGATTGACTTGAACTAAGTATTGTCCCCTAAGGTAAGTAAGAGAACTTACATCAGGTGACAGAGATCAGCCACACTGTGTTAACAGACTAATGACATTTTTTAACAGATTCTGTTACCTGTTATTTACTCCTTGCCACTTCAAAAAAGTTTTCTTAAAAAAAAAAAGATATAAAAAGCAAGTTTAAATCTAATTTTCTGATCTTTATTAATTTTAAAGCTAACTCTATTATGTTCTCTGCATAGTTACTATCCTTTGCAATGAATTCTACCCCAAAGACCTTTGGTGAGAGGAGCAATTGGCTTACAATACAGACTGCAGATGGATCAACAGCAGGATAGATGTGTGTGTGATCTGGCTGGAAAATGATAGATTTTCACTGTCTTGAGTAGGCAGCAGCACCAAATACTTGGAGAGGACAGGAGCTCTGTGTGGGGAGTGCCAGACCTGTATTAATACTGTTTGCCAGCTTCACAGTTTGAGCTAGAGACAGTCATTTAACTCGAGGAAATATCTGCAAAATGTAGGAGCCAAATCACTTGAGGATTTTACTCCAAGGATTGGTTATTCACTCAGTTTAAACATGGCAGGTGATCTATAAGTACATATTTATTACCAAGCAGGAATCCATATCCTAATTTGCCTGCAGTAGTAAATTCTTCTAACCCAAATCATGAAGGCTCTGTAGAGTGTTCTTGCTCTCATCTCTTCAACAGGCCAACACACCCATTCAGGGAAGGTGGGAAATAAATGTGTGAAGCATTAGTACTGAGAAACACTGAGGCTATTTTACTTCTGTTTTTAAAAGAAATGGTTTCAAACATTTTGCTGCAGCAGGCTGACTGTGGCAATGAGAAAGCAATGAGAGCCTGAGAGATCACAAAATGGTTAGATTGTGGGAGCAGTTGAAGAAACAATTACCCTGAAGTTTCCCTGGGAGTAGAGGTCTCTCATGATGTGCCCTAGGAAGGTGTATATGCAGACCTGTTGTCATGTGAAAAAATGTTTGATGGAGCACATGCAGATGGTACTGACAATAAACAATTGCCAAGGTACTGAAGAAGGTTCCATCACGTTGCAACTTCATTCATATGCAACAAGACAACAAAATGGAGGTCATTCAACATCTGTCTGAATAATTTTCACATAAACATCTACTGGAATGCAACAGGTAAGTGGCATCATAGTCAATAGCAGTGAGTGGAAGAAAAAGAGGGTTATCTTGGAAGAAAAGGAGGGTTCTCAGTAGTGGGAGACTCTCTGTTGAGGGAAACAGAGGGACTGATCTGCAGAGCTGACCCAGCACACAGGGCAGCCTGCTGCCTCCCTGGGGCTCAGGTTAAGGACATTAAAAGGAAGCTGCCTGATCTGTTCCACCCCTCTGATTATCATCCTTTAATAGTTAATATCCAGGGGGGTAATGATTAGATTTCTGAGAGGAGCCCAAATGGAATCAAGAAAGAGTTCAGGGCACTAGGGAGACTGGCTGAAGGTTTGGGTGCACAGGTAGTTTTCTCATCAATCCCTCAAATAGTGGGGGAAAACACAGATAGAGGGTGGAAAACACATGTCATTAACACATGGCTGACAGACTGCTGCCACCACTGGAACTTTGGGTTTTTTGATCACGGAGAGGTTTATATGACACCTGGTCTGCTGGTGTCAGATGGGGCACATCTCTCTCATAGGGGAAGGAGGATTCTGTCACAGGAACTGGCTGGGCTCACTGATAGAGCTTTAAACTAGATATGAAGGGGAAAGGGGAAAAACCTGTCCTGAAGGAAACAAACTGGAGTCAGTTGAGGGGTGTTGTGCCAGCTCCACTGCTACCTCAGGGCTGGTACCAGTCGGGGGTACTCTAGCATTGCAAACTCACTCAAATGCCTGTACACAAATGCACAGCATGGGGAACAAACAGGATGAACTAGAGATCTGTGTGAGATCTCAGGACCATGATCTCATTGCAATCACTGAGACGTGGTGGGACAGCTCTCATGACTGGAACACTGTCATGGATGGCTGTGTCCTTTTTAGGAAGGATAGGCTGACAACACGAGGTGGTGGAGTTGCTCTCTGTGTGAGAGAGCAATTGGAATGGATGGAGCTCTCCCTGGGGGACAACGAGGAGCAGGTTGAAAGCTTGTGGGTAAGGATGAAGTGGAGACTAGTATGGGAGACATATTACAGCAATCTTTGGTTTTGCTTACAGAATCAGCAGAAAAAGTTCAAACACCTGTATTTAAATTGGTATCAACAAAAGTAGCTCTCTCTACAGGAAAAAAAAAGCTTGAAGGTTAATATCTCCCATGTTGCAGCATGACTTTTACTGGATATGTGTTCTTTTGACTAGCCATGTACTGAAAAACAAACTTAAGTCAAACTTCTGTACTTAGTTCTGAACAGGTACTTGCTGTCACCTCAAAATACATCTCAGACACTTCAATATCATTACCCTAAAATGTTACTGCAAATATTAGAGGATACCAGGAAAGCTGCTCAAGCTGCCAACATTCTGTACATTTCACTGTTATTTTTACAGCTGCAAAAAGTAGGAGGAGGACAAACTGGTGATTTATATTTTGCATTTCCTGAAAGCTCCACCACTAGAGGAAAATTTATTAGTAATTCCAATCATGCTTGTTGGTTTGTTTTTTTGTTGGGTTGTTTTGTTAGGTTTTATTTTTAATTGCTTAAATATAAAGACGAAAAAATGTCTAATTAACTGCTGACTACAATTCACATTTCTTACTCTTTTCTCCAGGCATTTACTACTGGTTTTAATAACATAAAATTGTAAATTTCTAGACTTTAATGGTGGTTATTTTTGTTTTCTGCTTTTGGCTTCCTCCTTTGCTGTTGTTTTAAAGGAACCATGTTTTTCTCAAATTAACTCATTCTGTAGGCTGGAAATGATTTAAGATACTGTATGAGTGCATGCCACTGAAGTATAGATGCAGTAGATTATTGTCCACACACATAAGTACAAAAAACTCCACCTTCGAGACAGAGTGCATTACGCATCTTCTATTATCTATATTATGCACAATGCATCTATATCTAGATAATATTATCTATATTATGCATTTTCTTAGTCCTTCTGACTGTTCCCTTATCAGGTAAACTTAGATGCTGTGTGTGCACAAATGAGCCCCTGTCAGGTAGCCAGAGCCCATGCAGGAGGCAGATGCCTGTGGCATCCACTTACATATTACTTTACTGTGGGATGGGTAGCAGGGCAGGTCTGCTCAGGCACAGATGCTCAGGAAGAGTCAGGTAATATTACCTCTAGCTAACAGCCAGACCAGTGTGTGAAGTGTCTGAAGAATCTTAGCATTGCTCTGTGTTATCTGTAGTCCCATTGGAGACTTGACTGCAGGAAAGAAATCATCAGCAGCAATACAATTTACTCTCAAAACAAAGCCCCTCATGTACAACACATGAAAAACAGAACGATCACCTTTGCAAGCTTGCATTTGGATGTTCTGCTGATACTCTATATTTGCCTTTCCCAAGGGACACAATCATCAGTTTTCATTTCAAGTAACTTCAACCCCCTTCTTTAGAAAATAGGCATCAAAATTATAGAATGTTAGGTGTTGGAAGGGACCTCTGGAGATCATTGAGTCCAACCCCCCTGCCAGAGCAGGATCGCCCAGGGCATGTCACACAGAAAGGCATCCAGATGGATTTAAAGTCTCTAAAGGAGACTCCACAACCTCTCTGGGCAGCCTGTGCCAGCCTGTCACCCTCACAGTAAAGAAATTCCCCCTCATGTTGAGGTGGAACCTTCTATGCTCCAGTTTTTATCCATTGTTCCCTGACCTATTGCTGAGCACTACAGAAAATGGCTCCTTCCATCTGACACCCACCCTTCAGATATTTCTAGACATTTATAAGGTCCCCTCTGACTCTTCTCCTCTCAAGACTAAACAGCCCCAGTTTATGGGTGTTAAAATGCTGCAGCAAGTGAATTTTTCCCGTGGGAAAGTGAAGGTTCTCACCAAGGGGTGACCTTGCTGGCATTTGTTTGTAAAACAGCAGAAAGATGTTTTGACTCTGGGTGCTGTGGCACCCCAGCCAATCACACCAGGAGGGGGCTGATTTCTTGTCCAATTACCTTGAAGTTAAAAGGTTATAAAAAGAGCTGTAAATTAATAAATAAAGGATCTACTTTGTCCAGTCCCTCTCACTTTTAATTGTCCACCAGCACATTTAAGTTTTTGCTACTGAGCTTTTTACCCTTTACTGACCCTAGAGCAAGTCAGAAATAGTGTAACATGAAAACTCACAAAGGTTAACCAGACAGGTATAGGGAGAATTAGGATAATTTAGTCACACAAAAAGGCTCAGTCCTCACAGAAATGTGGGAAGAAAGCAAATAATTTTTATATTGGGAAAAAAAAATATTACAGCATTTGACAGCAACAGCTAGCAAGAGAAAAAGCAAGCACACAAAAAAACTGAATGATATTGGCTGATATCTGAGAAGCTGACAAATGACTTGAGGCAAATGTGAGTCTACAAAGCAACTCAGAACACACTTAGGAACAGGAAGGAAAAAATCTAGGATTCCTTTCATGCTATTGCACCTTGAAATGATATTAAATTGTCAATGGGTTTTATTAAAAAATATTGCAGTGATTTCTATTACTGATATCCAGTTATTTGGCAATTTTAATTCCAAAGGCAGATGGCTCCAGTATTCTTGGTTCTGATCATCACTATTAAACCATTTTAACTTAACAGCCACTCTCAGGACTTCACAGGCTAATCAAATCTACTCAAAAACCTAAAAGAATGATCATTAGATTTGCTTATTTTTATTAATTGTAACCACTTCCTTGTCTTTTCACCTTTTCAGGGACATTTCAAGGACAGAACTATTTTTTCATGCAGTCTGACACAGGCTGAGGCTTCTTTAGTCCAGCTCCACACGGTCCAGCAGATTATCCCTTTTAATAAGGCATAACCATGTGGTTTCTACACCTGGCTGCCATGGATTTTTGACAGATTATTTCACCTTTCCGAGTTAATCTTTCTCTTACCCTCTGTTGTCACAGAAAATGGAACATCCATCTACAGAACTACAGGTCTGTAAGCCTAACCTCAGTGCCAAGGAATGGAGCAGATCATCCTGAGTGCCATCACACAGCACATACAGGACACCCAGCTGATCAGGGCCAGTCAGCACAATATCAAGAAAGGCAGGTCCTGCTTGATTAACTTTTCTTCTATGTCAAGAGGAACCACTTAGTGGATGAGGGAAAGGCTGAGGATGTTATCTACCAGGATTTTAACAAAGCCTTTGGCACCATTTTCTACACCAGTCTCCAGGAGAAACTGGCTCCTCATGGTTTGGATGGGCTTTGCTGGATAAGAAACTATCTGGGTGGCTGGGCCCAAAGCAGTGTGGAAAATGGAGTCAAACCAGTTGGTGACCTGTCACAAGTTACCCAGGGCTCAGTACTGAAATCACTTTTGTTTAACATCTTTACCAGTGATTTTGATGAGCTGATCAAGAGCATTTGCAGCAGTTTGCA
>JANHGL010026221.1:0-69399 GCA_024611195.1 Ceyx melanurus | reverse complement strand
ATCAGTAACAATCTTCAACAATAATATAATTTGATAGGGAATCAGAAGGAGTAAGCAAGAATAGACTAGCACCAGCCCTAATTGAGGAGGTTTTGTATCGGCTAATAATTTTCTGTTTCTTTCAGAAAATAAGTGCCAGTATCCTGGGTTCAGACTGGATAACTGATGCAAGATTAATCACCTATATTCTGAAACTTAGACGCAAACAAGTGACAATTTACTTACTGATATAGTCAACCCCACATATGTTTTGGGGATTTCCTATTAATGGGAAACACACTGCTATATGTACATGTAAGGTAGATGAAGAGACAAAAACTTCTCATCTTTTTGTCCTTGTTAGGCAGAGGTGGAAAACAGTTCTTATTGCTAGATTCTTACACAGATTTTTTTTTTTTTAAAGTGCTTCTTTTTTTCCCCTTTCACATATAACCCTGTCTGAATGCATTGGTTATGATGAGTTACATAAAAATTTATGCTCTCTCTGTGAGGAAGTGGAATGGCTCATTTACATCATACCATATTAATATATTACTTTGTACCAACATACTCTGTTTTAAACAGGAAAGCTGATGTATACAAGACATAAGTTACATACTTTTTATTCAGATGTATTTAACTGTTCCCCCTGAAGAGTTTTGAAAGAGCTGTCTGGGTCTCCCTCTGGAGTACTTTTGCTTGTTTTCAATTAGTCTTGGAAACCTTAGCTTGAAAAAAATACAGAGGTTTGGAAGAAAATAAATGCACCAATATTTGGGCAAGTTACAGGAGATAACAATGATAATTATGAATCTGTTTGCCTGACATTGATTTCAGACACAATAGTGAAATGGTTGATGTATTTCTAATTAATAAAACATTGAGAGGTTGCGTTAATTATTGCCAATCAACATCAATATATGCTAATAGGATTTGTTAATCTAGCTTGCTACATTTTTATGAGATTACAAGTTTGATTGAGAAATCTATTTAATATATTTAGACATCTCCAAGGCATTTGATTTAGTATAGAACAATATTTCATGAATTAGGAAGAATGGTGCAAAATAATTAAATGGTAAAAAAGTATGGAAAAAAAGTAGCTTATGAGCTTCAAAATAGAGTTATGTATTGAGTCTGGCTGAGATGGACTTAACTTTGCCCCTAGCAGCCCTCATAATCCTGTGCTTTGTATTTATAGCTAGAAAGGTTTTGATAATACACCTTTGTCTTGGCTATGACTGAGCAATGCTGTGAGACTATCTTTCCACTCTTCCCCCACCAGAAGTCAATAGACTGGGGGGTGGGTGAGAGGTTGGAGGGAACATAGCTGGGACCTATGAGTTTTTCATCTTATTTTCTCCCTCTGTCCTGCTGAGGAGAGGAAGTAAGAAAGCTGCTTGGTGGGCATCTGTCAACAGCCAAGGTCAACCCACCACAATTTGTAAATGTGAATTACCAGGAAACAGCATTCCTCCCAGGGAAGCCCCAGTATGATCCTTGTTGGACTTGATCTCTAGAAGTCCCTTTCAACCCCTAGCATTTTATGATTCTATGATTATCATATTTTACAAACTACAGAATTGTACTGTTAAAGCTTGTGATTGAGAAAAAACAAGAGGTGAGTACTGAGGAAAATAGGTTACTAAAATGTAGGCCCTTTGATTGCTTGGAACTTCAGTGTAGGCAGATTATTTCCCAGTATTGTCTCATATATAGTCACAAGGGCAGAAAAGAAGTATCAGTTATACATGCAGGATTAGAAATATGTTCTTGGGAGCAGGGAGTTTGAAAAGGGCTTATAGGTCATGGGAGTTAATCTGATGAAAATGAGCTGCTAAAGATAACACTGTGGCAAAAAGGTTAATGAGACCACTACATGAATTCACAAGAGGATATGAGAAGTTATAGAGAAATTAAATTACTGCATTGTTGGGTTCTGAACTGACCCCTCTGTATTAGGATCATTTCTGATATCCAGTGAAGAGTGCTACAAAATAGGAGAAGATTTAGAAAAGACCTATGAGAATGATTAATGAACTGGAAAACATGTTTTACTGAAGGACTAGATTAGTTTCATGTATTTAGTTTAAACAAAGAGATGATTAGGGAGTCAATGACTGTTTGGTAAGTGAGCAGCAATAACATATTCTTCAATCTAACCAACAAAACATCTTGAATCTTCATCTAGGACTTGAAGTTAGACTAACACTGGAAGCACGAACATGTCTTTGAAACAAGAATATTTTCTTTCTAATGCAGCTTACAAAGGGATTCTTCATAAATGGTAAATTTGAGGACTGAGTTTTTTTTCTAAAAGCTATCTTGCTGTTGAGATGCATCCTTTGGTCCAAATCACGAATTCACATAGGAATAAAGTCTGACTTTTATGAGAAACTGTTCTAGGTGTTCATCATCTACACATCTGACTTTGAAGGAAGTGACTCCTTTAAAATGTACTATAATGAATTAGTGCCTATTGGTAGAAGACTGTAATCAGAATTGTCAGAACAATTAAGAAGTATAATTATTAGAACAAAGATTTAGTCCATACTAGAAGTGGAAATGTTATATGCTAAGATTTTGCTGAATGAATTCCTTTGTTTTTAAGTTCAGCTGCATTAGCATCTCCTTTGTTTACTGATCTATAACCATGAATTTCAATTTTTGTTGATATGAATGCTTTTTAAAAAGGTACCCCCTGCAGATAAATATATGAGGAAATTTATTTGAAAAAATATAACTATTTACTAATTGCTACTTTCCTGGTGATTCTTACCTTTTCCCACACTTTCTAAGATGAACAAGGAGAAATAGGACGTGGAAGATAATATAGAGAAGCACATTATGAACAGCAAAATAAACTGTAATAGACTAAAAGCAACAGCAGAGAGACAAATATGTATCACATAGTATTTGTCTAATGATTAATACACTTTTTCACTTTGAAAAAGCCTGTATTGCCTATTGTTCTGGCTTGAGATAGAACATTAATTCCATTCAGTGATTTTACTTTTAAACTAAGCGTGTTCAAATAACTGATTCCTGAAGCTAACAGCATATTTTCACAGACTTTGCCTGCTTCTAGCAGTGATAACCCCTGATTTTTATACTTATTACCAAGGATTGGTGTTTATAAAGGCACTTGCTTCTACTTAGTTCTGTGAAGACCCAGGTCACTGCTAAAACCTATGTACCATGGGGGTGCAGAAAGTAGAGGGATTCTATGCACAGGACGTGACCCTAAACTGACCAATAAGCTGCTTCATCCTATATACGTCATATTCAAAATAAAGCTGAGAGCTCATGAGGGCCAATCTCTCTTCTTCAATGGCCAGCATTTAAGGAGGACTCTCTCCATTCTGCTTCTGACCTCTATTTTAATTATTTGGTTTTTGTCTTATTTCTTCCCTTATAACTTTCTTTGACTTCGGTCTTCTTTTCCAACTCTTAATAAGAGTCTGGATCAGCCTTAAAAAAAGACACATAAGCTTTGGTGAAGCCATTAATTTATATACAACTTTGTTGATCCCTGGTAGAATCAGGACAAGGATTTTTAATTTTTTTTTTAATAATATTGCTGAATATATGGGGAAAAAAAGATAAAAATGTCCCAGTTTTTAAATTAGCAGAAATGGTTGATTAATTTAATTTTTGAAGTCATTGACTACTAGGATTTATTTTGGTAATTCTTCAGGAAAATAATTGCCTGGAGTACAGGGCTAACCTTGTTCTGTTTCAGGTCAATAGAATCCTAATAATTTAAGTAGGAGGTGACTATGACTATGTATGAGTTAAATGGTCTGCATTAACTTTATCTTAATGCCTAAATGTAAGTCAAAAAAATGGACAATGTCTTTTGGAATGAAAACATTGAAGTTTTGATCAGCTTCTAAGTTAGTACATTTTCTGAAGTTAGCAATTGTCTACTTTATTGTAATGCTTCAGATTACATCACCATAGGAATTCAAAGTGAACCTCATGCCTTGAATGACTGTGGCATGGAGATCCAGTCAGACTTTGTTAGCTTTTCCCTGTCTGTGCAATCAGTATTCTCACAGTCATGACCATTAATCTTTCATAGCCTTAATGCAGAATAAATTGTAAAATTGATATGCTTTTGAAAATGTGGAACTGTGTTCTATCAGCAATTGAAATATCTGAGAGATACTTGTGAGGTGTCCCAAATCTTCCTGTGGTTAAAATTGGCATTTCATGATATATGTCCTGAAAAATCTTCATCAACAAATAGTGAATATAATGGATTTCTTAATGGAGGAATTTACTGTAAATATCTAAATAAAATATTTTCTCTTCTATTGGTGACATGTTGCATAATGAAAGGTTGTTTCTTGAGTGGTTCTGCAGACTACCACTCATTTTCTGATAACGTACGTGAAAGTTTCTCATCCAAAATTGTTTATTTTCCACTTTTTTAATTAAAACAAAATCCCACTGTTAATGATAGCTTATTATCAATCATGGCTATATTCTGGGAACATAAAAGTGGCATTCATTTACATCTCTCTAATACTTTGGTCCAAGAACATCATGAGCAGTACAGATGGCTTTATTTGCTCCACAGCTCATCTCCTTGACATGTTCTGGATCTGTGCTCTTTTTCACTGATGGGTGTCTTTGTGGAAAGGTTGTGTTCTGCCAGCATATTTACAAATGCCCCCTTTGCCTTCACTCTTACTGAAAACTGATTAGTGTGGTAAACTACTGTGCCCACTTCAGCTCAGTAGTCCTATTCACAGAGTAAAAGGCAACGTTATACACTCTGTCACTAGTGTGTTCCACAGATTTATGGACTAGAGGCAGGGGTAGGAATTTTTTTTTTTTCTGTGTGTGTGTCATAAAAAAAAATAATTTCAAAGTTCAAAAGATTGGGGGGGGGGGGGAAGGTGTTTCTACATTGTGTTGAATCTGAGGATATGCACTTGCATCTTTGATCTCCAGAATGTCTTCAAGACAGCAGTATATAAATTGAAAGACAAGGAGGAAGTACAGATAGCACAAGACAGCAAGCTAGAAAAACAAACAAACAAAACCAAACCAAAACCAACACACCCCACTATGTTATGGATCCGATTGCAATCAGAAAAAAAATATTTTCCTACCAAATTAATGTTCCTGAATCTCAATCTTCCATATTATTCTGTCACATCCCATAATAAGACAAATATGTTAGCAAAAAAGCTGTTTATCTACTCAGTTTTTCAAGTTGCATCTTAAAACTGATGACCACTTGATTGTAAGCGAAAAAAAAAAAGCAGCACCTTGCAATGCAATGGCACTTGACAGAAATCACACATGGGAATGTGACATGGCACTGGCCAGAAAAGGCACAAGTGCATTTATTGCTTGAAATTCCTCAAGGAGAGTCTCTGCCATGCTTTTATAAGGGTATCAAAGACATCAGAAGTCCTGTCATAGACAGTGTAACTGTGCAGTTCTGTGTTACAGGCCTGGAACCCTAACTCCTTATCTTCTGTGTAAATAAATGGCTATGTTTAGGAACCTTATCCTTCAATAGCTGCATTTTTAAAGGAAATAATTAACCTGCAAGTTCATTGAAAGAACATCTTGAGAAAATCCTGATGCTGGAGAAAATTTAGGCTGCGTGCAGCCCTGAGAATCTACTCTGCTATATTTTCTCTGCAGTATTTTTTTCTAAAACCTAAGAAAAAGATGTGATGAAGGCAGAACAAACCCCTCATTAATTTGTTCATGAAAGAACTCCAGTTGAACAATATGGCTTTCCTGACCTAATATATTTATTTTATTTTTTTTTTTTCTGAAAAATCCTAGCACTGTTCCAGTCTTGAACTAAAAGCCTGCCTGGTTCAGGTTTTCACAGAACTTCTTTATCTATTGTCCATCATTCTTCTCTTAGGTTATTGTGACATTTCATGGAACTTTTGCACACTTCCCACATTTATTTTCAAAATGAGAATGTAGATATAAGCCCTGGTTATTTCAGAAATGCCTAAAACTGTAAGCATGTAATCTTACACCCTGATTATATTATTGATTTCCCTTCCCTTCCTTCTCCCTCCCTCCCCACCCCCTTTCTCTTTCCATTCTCCCTATGTTTCTCATTTTTTTTTTTTTTTTAGCAAGACAGGAGACTCATAATCTGTCTGTTCTAACCCTTGTGATTGTGGATACACAACGTGGGGTTTTTGAAGAGGCAAGGAAAGACCTTAGGATGGATGCTGCACAATCCTGATCCCTCTGGCCCTACTGGAAACAATGAGTGCCTTTTCAAGACTGAATAGTCCTAGACGGGCATAGAGGAGTAGGACACTAGGGATTAACTCAAAAGGTAGGCTCAGAGAAAAGATAAATCTTATAAAACATACAGATTAAAGAGAAAAGAATAAGATTAAAGGGAGAGACACTTTTACAAATCAGTGCAGTCAGCAATAAGTCTGCTGCATTCTCCTCTCTGAAAAGCTAACACTCCCTTTATTCAGAAATGTTCAAAAGTAATAAACAGTGTCTCAAACTCCTCTAGCCTTCTTTCTCTTAACCATATCCTTCTAATGCACCCCATGTTATGTCCACCAGGGAGATCTTTGACTCTTTCAAAAGAAAGTGGCTCAATTAGAAAAGAAGTGGCATTTCCACACAGCCCACTCACTACCGCGGCCTCCTTTAATCCAATCTTAACTGAAAGCCTTCATTTATGTGTCTGCTCTGTCACAATGGAAATATTGATTATCAATACAGGGACCACATTTTCAAAACAAGTCAACTATAGGGTTCACTGTGTACAATTGTGACACTATTTTGAAAAGATCCTTGCTCTGTGACATTTATGGACACGCTTTCAAATAGGTTTCCATGGCTTCGTTACCTTTACTGTAGTCCCTTTACTTATCTGGCCTAAAGGGCAATGGTGCTGAACTCTCCTTAATACCTTGGAACTGTCTTTGATTCTGTTGTTTCATTAGCATAGTGTGGCTGTAATCCACCAGGAAGCTGCTAATAATGCCATGGTCACAGAAATATAAACACACAAAGGGAATGATAAATATTTCTAATTCTTAATCAAAATATTAATCATACAGGTTACTTTTACATTCTATTCTGTAGATCCATTTCTCACTTGAAGTGTCAAAAACAGTGTATTTGGAAGCCTTTAGATTTGGATTGCAGAGTTTGTTATGTATGTTACTAGAACAGTTGCTCCACTGAGACATTGCAAAATCATGTTGTTCTAATCCACAATGACTTTCTGCTTGTAGCCAAGTGGAGGTCTTGTCACTGTGGAAAGATCCAAAGAAACAAAATCCACCGATTATTGCTTCAACTTTTTTTTTGTGCTAGGTCTGTAATTTCCTCTGCATCTTCTCAATGCTGTGCCCATAGTTATAAAAACTGGAAATAACAACTTACACTTCTTGCCACCTCATGCCATTAAATAACATGGTCAAAAGACTTTTTATGTTTTTTAAAGCACCTTATGGAAAATTTGTATCAAGGACATTAATGTTTTATTGATGAGCTTCAGAGGCACTGTCATTTTTTTCTGTCACGGGTTCATTAACTGATATATAGTTCCCGAGACTGTTCTATATGCTGTAAGTTACAAGTCTTCCTAATCATCACCACCACTATTTTAACATAACAAGCATAAATTGCAATGTACTCCCTTTGAGGGTAAGGCTGTCGCCTAACAGACACTTCCTTAAATTTTGAAAATAAAAAACAACCAAAGAAGTGAATCTTATTGCCTCCTCACAAACCTTTTCCAGATACACTCCTGGACAAAATACTTCAGCAGAGAAACAAACCAAAGGAAAAAACAGTTGAATTTCAAAAAGGTGGATATGAAACAATTATATATTAGTTTTCTTCCACCTTATTTGATGGTTCCTGAAAATCTTCTGGGTACTGTGGAATTAAGCAATTATTGACAGAGTAATTCTAAGCAAGCAATAAGGGTTAATATCTGACATAGTTTGAAACACAGTAATATAATTTTATATGTTTATACTTCATCATTTTCATCCTTTTGAGATAGTGATTCAGTGATGTAGTAGTAGCCATGTGATAAAATACGAGTGTTTTTGCACACTGCTGCTTGATTGCATCATGGCTTAAGGCTTAGGCTTTATGGCTTCCATTTTTACTGAATTAAAATCTCCTTCATTTCTACATGAGATTTTGTGGTTTAAGCAATAATATTAGACATTCACATGGATGTGCTTTCAATATTTTAAAAATCTGTTCCTAATTTTATAGTTTTTCAGTGTTTGTGTCATCTGGCATCTAAAGGGATTCAGGGGTCGTTTAGAACAACACAGATTAATTTACTTTATACACACCCATTAATTCCAGTTTCCACATTCCTTAATTATAAAAAGGACATATTGAAAGAAAAACTACTGGCAGCAAATCTGAGTGGAAAATTATTAAGAAAAAAGTATGGCTGATAGATGAGGGTAGTTTTAAAAAGTTGTGTTGGATACCTGAAGAAATGGAGTTTAGCACTGACAAAAGGTGTTTTTTTCAGTTAAAAAGCAATCCTGGCTAAGAGGGAGGTGAAGTCCATGATAAAAAATAATGGAAAAAATATGGAACCTGATAGCAATGAATAAAATCAGTATTAGATAATGGAGAGAACTGATAAAGAAAGCTAAAGGGATCAGTTAAAAATCTATGGGTAATAGGACAAAGATAACAAGTAGTTCTTTAAGCAGGAACAAAATGCTTACAGCATTATCGAACTGTGGATGGTAAAATTGTTAATCTTGGTAGAGAAAATGCTGAATTAAGTAAATACATCTGTTTCCTAAAAGAAGAATGAAATGTTTTGTCTCACTTCTGATGAAAAGTGCTAAACAACACCACTAAATATTTTTAAATGTACAGAATAAGATAATTCACAGTCAAGAAGATTACTTGTCTGTAAAACTGCCTAAATTAATCAATGTTTTTAGTAAATCTAAAAATATTCTGAGGAACTTCCAGAAGCCTGACAAAAATAATCATAGTCCAACATTAACAGTAAATTCATTGAAAACAATTTGCTATTTAGCCCAAGCCTTATTTAAATTACTTTCTTGAATACTTTCTTGAATTAATTGAACCAAGCTTTAAATTATAATTGATGAGAGTCAATAAAAAAGTCTGGAGAATACTATTTTTTTTTTTGTTCTCAAAAGGTCTTGTGTCTTGATGATATTGTACAAAATTTTCATAAAGTAATCGTCCTGATGGAAGATTCCTAGATGCTTTACAGTTTCAGGACATCGCGTGCAGCTGGCAGATGTGACATGGCATCTATGGGCGCAGTCTCAACTAGCAGCCAGGTGTGATGCCTGAGGTGTCTGAAATCATGTAGAACCTCTATGTCTGGAGAGCTGGAGTGTCCCCTGGTGCCCACGCAGGGTGGGATACATCTGCCTGAGTAAAGACATCAAAAAATTAAGATGCCTGATTGGAACTAGATTCCTTTTCAAGACAACAGAGAAAATAGACACCTTCCTGTGTGCTTCAGCTGACCTGTCTGAAATTCCTTTCTTAGCATGAGGTGAACAATCACTGTAAGGTGCTGAATTTGCCTCCAACAGTGGGGGAAAATAGTGAAACTGAAATTGGGTGATGTCATTCCAATGCAGTATAAGAAAAGTACTGACAATCTGGAAAGTCTTTGGAAAAGGCTTACTGAAGAATTTCAGAGTTTGGAAAAGGTGCTTTGTAGTGTGAAACTGAAAAAGAAGTACATTCAATTCTGTTTGTCCAGAAAGGTTAAGAGGTTGCAACCTCAGATTACATCTGAAGAAGTATTTGATAGTAAGAGGGTCTTTAATCTTCCAGAAAACTAAAAAACAAATAATAAAAGACACAAACAAACATAACATCCAACAGCTGAAATCTTAAACTAGCACAAAGTAAGCGCAGACATTAAAGTGCACATTATTTACAATGGAGGTAGCTGTATGGAGGAAGCTGTGTGACTGTCACAGCTAGTGACTGTAAAAGCTTATCTCAAGATATAGAGGATTCTCATTGCCTTGAGTGCATATCTAAATGATGTGCTACCATGCAAAGCGAGGAGATGAGCTTGGTTAAATTCCTGGTGAGATTTTGTGGCCTGGGATGCACCAAGCAACAGACTGAATACTCACGATTATTCATTCTGGCTTTAAAACCTATGCATTTCAAAACCTGTTTTCATAGGGTAGAAAAGAAGTATTGTACATTTATCAGTGTTGCTTCAAGTTCCAAAGAGGCCTGGGAGAAATTACTAAGTAAGGCAAAAAGGAAGGTGAAAAATAGGGGAGATAATAAAGAGGGAAATGACAAATAATTATATAGAGTTTTCACTCCCACTGCCATCCACTTGGCTAAGATATTTTTCTTTAGGTTTTGGATCCAAAATACATATTTTGCTTTATTTGCCTTTTTATTTATTTTTTTCTTACATTTTGGAAAAAAAAAAAATTATGATGTATTTTTGTTTACTGCCACTGTCTATTTTATTGTCTCTCTCTTTTTAGCCTTCATTCTTCCACAGAAAAAGGGAAGGTTATTTTAAATTTTTTAACTAAACAAATAATTGCCTGGAAATTAAGTGAAAAGCACATTTTCCTTTTCTTTCATGACATTGCACACAGAAAAGCAATTAAATCATACAATGACATTTTTCAAAATGTAGCAAACTTTAAAAAATCTAAACCCAGTCCTAGATAAATAGAAACTCCTGTCCTAGTATTTACTGATTATTTTCATGATACCTGTGTACTTTTACCTTTTTTCCAGTACTTAGAAAAAAAAATTACCATAGGCTTATATCCACAAAGAATTGTTATTTATTTACAACTTTATACAGAAGCTGCTGCTGAAATACTTTATAAATGAGATCATTTTATAAAACAGCATTTTATAGAAGACCCTTCTGTTTAGCTAGCTAGGCATACAGGCAACCTTAACCCACTTGGTATTGTGTCTAAAACTTTTATATATTTTTTGCTTGCTGTTTACAGCCTTTTTTATTAGTATGCCTTTTTTCCAACACACAGGTTTGTGGAGAAAGCAGCTGTTCATTTGTTTTGTCAGTAATGGAAAGAAGACTTGAACAGCTGATGACAGGTAATTTGGGCTGATGTTCAAGTTCTTATAATAGAACTGCGTAGAAAGCTATCACTTTATCTTATGGTGTCTGTATATGTGTGACAAGACTTTCAGAACAGAAGAAGAAATTTGCACTTCACAGAGTAAATAATAAGACATGGGAAAATAGACAGCGGTGTTAAGAATGACGTATAGAAAAAACTACACGAAGGAAGCCATTCCTGATGCACAAGAAGGCATTTTACTGGTTGTAAGCTGCTGGAATTTTTTATAGAGATTCGTGGCTGTCATGTGTTGGCACCTCTTCTGTCAGTTTTTAATACAAATCTGGAGCATACTCAGAACATTTGTATTCCTGCATTGGAAAATGAGTAATATGACCTAACTATGGGATTTCGGGAATTTCTAGGCAAATTTAGCGTACTTCAATTTTGTCCAATTGGAGCCTCATTTCCACTTGTCATTCACTCTCTGGGGATATCTGATATGTTTTCTGGCAGTGCTTCGACAGCTCCTGAACATTTCCAGTAAATCATCCCCACACGTTCAAGGCTGTCCTCTGTTCCAGACCTATTTCCATGCAGGAATTTCTATTTCCATCATCCCTCGAGGGAAGCTGTTCCTCCATGGCTACCTGGAAATGGCAGTTTTAGTAATTACAGTTGTCCTCTACTTCTGTTTTGTTTGACCTTGAAAGTACCTCTTGTATACACATTCCTGTCTTCTGCTGCTTTTCTCTGTCACTGGCAACCCTCTTACTTCTCATCCTACCCAGAGTTGAGGGAGTTCCTTAGTACCTCTGTTACAGAAGTATTTGGCTCCCTGCTGCCACTTTTTAATTCGTTCTGTCAGCTTTCATACCACTGCTGGCTGCAAAAGTTTATTTGCTGTAGGCAACAGAGAGTCCACATATGGAGTGCCTGGAGATGCTGTCCTGGCTGCTGCCCATGCCTTCTGTTAGAGTATGTATCCAGTTGTTCAGTTCTTCTTAGCTTGCTCATGAAGCTGTGAAAAACCTCTTTTTCATAGCTGTCCCCATACAGTTGCATTGCAGGTGGAGTGTTGGTCATCACTTGCAAGGTGTAACTCAGTGGGTTTACTTAGTATCATGAAAAAGAAAAAAAAAAAAAAGAAAAAAAAATGTTATGAAGAGTTCACGTGGTAGTAGAGCCAACAGAACCTGTATGCCATAAAAAATGGCAGAGGCTGTTTGTATCAGCCAAATATAGAGACCACGTAGCATATTCCTTATAATCTTAATAGAAGCTAATTATTAAGTATTTGGATACACAAATATATTCCGTAGCTAGTCTTGACACTTGAAATTCTACCACATACATGGTATAAACTAATGTATTGATATTAATAACTTATTCATTCTGCTCTTCTCTGTGGCATCTTCTTTCCATTTGAAATGGTTTTGGCTTCATTGTGCTATTTGATGTGACAGAGAGGTCATTTTGCATCTCCTGGTTCTACCTTCTGGTAATGCGTCTTCATGTAATAGTTGGATTAAGAAATGATCATACAGCTTAATGATCTGGAATAGGGATGTGATTCTTGGAATGCAAAATAGAGGAGAATAAACTGATGTAAGCAAAGGAAAAATTGAGGAGGTAAAATAAAGAGAAACAAGTAAAAGCAAAAGTGAGAGGTAGGGCAATGTGTAAATGGTAAATAGATCAGTCAATAATTAATGACAATAAAAAACAACTACCGCAGAAGTGTTTAGGCTATTTTGTATTTTTTGAAGCTTCCCTTATTGGGCACTCTAAATTAAAAAAAAAAAAAGTTCTTGGATGTTTTTATCCTTGGTTATCTTCAGCATACCCATTCCTACCACAGCAAGAAGAATTTGTCAATATTCAAATAACCTGAACAGTACAATACTGAAGTTCTTCTGAGTATAAAGGAATATTAAAGCTGTCTAGGTGCATTTATTTTTGATGTATTGTTGATGATTTGATATTGTGTTTTTATTGAATCTTCAGCAAGTTGCCCTTTTAATTTTAAATTCACATAAAGCAGCCTGCAAAATTAAACAACTACTTATTTCAGTCCCTGTAAACTGAACTATACAATTAATAATACATCCTATGTATTTTTTTTGAGGAATGGAGAGTCAGTTATATATTTTTTCTGATTTTTTTTTTTCTTTTGGGATTTAGCCACCTACCTTCTATTCACATTAACGGGACTCACACAGATAAATTGCCCTCAACAACGTAAGTTTTCACCCTTTGGCCTCAAGCTGGGCCTTCAATTACAACCTAGAGAACCAAACACACCCTGCAGTTATGAAAAATGTATGCCTGGGTATTCAGCATAAAGAGGGAAATATCAAAATAAGGTTATTTGGCAGGCACTGTGAAAAAAGTGTTATTTTATAAACAGCAGACAGGACAGATGGAACTAAAAGTCATGCAGCTGAGAGAAGGATCAAAGGAGAACAACTATTTCCTTGATGCTGGGAAGAGAAAGCAACAACAAAGTGTGCAGTACAGCGTGTGCTCCTGACATGGCTGGGTCAGCTAGCAGCTTAGAGAATCTTCTGAGCAGGGTAAAAGGGACTAGAGTCAGGAAAGAGGGAAATGCATGAATATCTTCAAAAGATAGAATGAAAAAAATGTGGTTTTAAAGTTCCTTTCCTGTAAAGCTGCCAACTCTTAGGCTTCCTTTACTGTTATGAAAGATACTAAATTATTTTAATATTAAGGTGCTACTAAGAGTGGGTCTTATGATGTTTATTTTCAAAAGGAAAAAAGATAAATATATCTAGTGACAAAATTTTGAGAAAAAAAAATGAACCTTCAGGCTAAAGAAACAGAGCATTTGTATGGATTTGGGAGGACAGTGCAGAGGGAAAGAGATAAATACATTTTAATCTGCATTTAATTTATTTTTAACTCAAACCTATTATTTTTATAACCTAATTTTTTAAATCCTGGAGCTGTATTGGAGTATGTATTGGAGTGTGTTCAGTCTTTTTTTCTTCTCCTTGCTTTTTTTGGTTTGTTTGTTGTTTGTTTTTAATAAATAAATAAGTAAATATTTAAATGACATTAGAAAAGGCATTAGAGAACTGAGTAGGCTGGCAAATCCCCAGGATATATAACCCAGGAGTCAGGTCTGGATGTACTAATCCAGATGTCACAGTGCACTTGTGTGTATGCCCTCCTGGGTGTGAGTCAGCCTTGTACAGAGTCCTGTGGTGAACTCTGCTGCATCTTCCCCCACTGTCCACCTGGTGAGCATTCTATATGAGAATGTCCAGGAAGCTGGGATCTGCCAGGTTCTTAAATGCATATTACCAGGAAATAGCAAGATGGTGGCTTTAAACTCCAAGATTAAATGTGTTTAGAAATGGTCCCTAGAGAGCTCTTTCCTCGAGATATATGTTTTAGCCAGTGCTTCACAGCTGTTTTTGAAGGGAAAAAATTACTTTTAAAATAGATATTTTTACATTTTATTCTCAACCTGAATGCTGTTCAAGAGATAAATTAAATCTTGAGTGCAGTTACTTCATCCTGATCCAGAATATAATTTTGTTTTATTTTTATTTAATATATTTAGTTTGGTGAATAGGTAAATGATTGTAACAGGAACCTGTTTCTCATTGATGAATGTGTCTGGAAGAATAAGGGAAGAAGAGAGGGCAAAAGGAATGGCTATTAAAGTGAGCAATATATTTCAGTGTTCTTCTTGCTGGTCCATTAATGGTACCCATGAGAAGACCCATCTTACATTTCAGAGCATTTCTTTTTTTCTCCCATTTCCTCTTTCCTCTTGAGCATCATTTATAGAAAAAGTATATCCCTGATATTTTCTATAGTATTTAACTTGGCAAGTCATTATTTGCCACAAACAATTTTTTTTTTTCTTCATGTGTACCTGGAGTTTTACTTGTATTTTTATGTCTGTGGGCTTGAAGCAAAAATTATATATTCATTTATAGCAATGCATTTTAAAGCAAAGCTTGCTTCCTTCTGCCAGTGCTCCTTTCAAATGACTCATGGATTACTTAGGTAAAATAGTAATCATCTCCCAAGGATTAAAATAAAAATAATCTGTACTGACTGTCACTGCTTTATCATAATGTTGGATAACAGGATAAATTCAAGTAAACATTTTTAGTTTTGGCCTTGCTAATTTGCAGCTAAGATTACATTTCTGTGATTTTCATCTCTTGTGGCTCAAGAATTCTGATATTTAGACCTGCCTTCTGTGTTAACCCCCAGAATCATCTATTCACTTCTTATGCTGAAGTGCATATAATAAGAATACAAACTGAACAGCAACAAAACTGCTCAAGAATATTTGGTCTTCAGAAGAAATGAATTTTTCACATAATCCCATTGTTGCTGAAAGAGCGGGAAAGATTTCCACAGATATAAGTAGCAGTTGGAGCAGATTCCAGGGTGGGTTTAGCACAGTGGTGAGGGAAGTATGCTCTGGGGATTCCTCAACACAGTTCACATTATCCAAAAGCCCCCTCTTCCAAAGAGTGGTGTATCATGGCTATGCAACTTTCCTCTCTGGGAGGGAATATTTCACAGCAGGGCTGTTTCCAAGGTTCTGCATATGTATCTACATATTATTTGTGGGTGATCTTGGAAAATCCAAATGCCACAAATGTCTATTTAGTTTATTTCAGAAATGTCTCGGTTTTGAGTTTGTACCTAAGTGTTGTGATGCCTTGTTATCAGTGAAGTAGCTATGTGCTATGATTTATAATCAGGCTGGAACCCAAATTACACACTGCTGATGTGTAATTCAGCTCTAGCACAGTGGCCTAGTTGGTATCATATGGCAGTTTGCTATTATGGAGATTGTCAGACTAGTGATAATGTTGAATGTCCGCTCATATGTTCAATTTCTGTGGGAATTTCTTTGTTACCAAACCCAAGAATGTGCAGAGGAAGAAGAGCAAACTGAGTCTGTTTAACACCTCTCATTAACAGTGAACATGGTGCAATGTCAGTGACAGTCGATGTCACACTTTGAAAGGAGGAGCTTGAAAGCAGGTTTTAATAAATGCAGTTATCATTTCTCTTACTCTGTTTTATGACTTTCTTCCCAGCTGCAGTAGGTAGAACATTATCTGGAATTGCTTCAATATATATGTTATTTTAATGATATCTCAGCAGTGGAAAGCAGACCTTACCCAGAGTTGTACGTAGAGACTGTGAAACGTGGGACTTGAATCTCTCAAAGAAACAGTTTTTTTCACTGAATGTGGATGCTGAAAATCTATTATACGTAGATTGGCTATGAGAGAAACAAGCTGTTCTGTTGATTTAGGCATGACCTGTATGGTGATGCTTAATCTCCCACTGAACTAAATATTCTTTCATATGACATATTCATGGGAGGGCATCCAAAATATTTTTGAGACAAATGAATGGGTAATAGACAGATGGTTTATTTGGTTTTTCAATAATCCTCAGGGGATCAGAAAAGGGACTTATTTAGAATTCAGCAGGTTATGGTTTGCAGTTACCTGTGTTAAAGTGTTTTCAAATACAATAGGTTATAGTTGCACATCTCTTTTGTTTTGTTCTTATTCTGCCGGATTTGTAAAGCACCATGAAAAATGTTAGCCAACTTTTCATGGTGTGGTAGGAGCATTGGTGGGGGATGTTTAAGAACTGTGTTGTAGATGGTGATGAAAACTGACCAAGAATCCCTTCCACTATTCTTAGTACTATTTAAACTTTTTATTGCACATCAAATTCCTTCTATTCCAAATCTACCATAAGGACCATATGTGTCTGAGATGGTGGAATAAAACTTACCTTGACAGCCCTCCTACATGGCTCTTTTTAATACATGAAATGTACTTTGGGATGTCTTCTCTTTACCTGAACATATTGTTGAGAGACAGAAACTTCTAGTAAAATACTATACAGGCTTGCTGTCAATGCTTTTAGATCTGTACATGTCTGGTCAAATGTCCTCAGCATATGTACACTCTGCAGCTGTGAGACTGAGCCATAGATGTTTCATTTATATAAAGGCTGACTTTTCTCCACCCAGTTCCCTAAACTACAGGTTGTTGGTTTGGTTGTTTTTTTTTTCAGTTTTGTTTCTTTGTTTTTGTTTTCTTCTGCATGAGCATGAATGGGTCCCTTTGATGCTCCTGTATATTTTGCATGGAGGGGAAAAGGAAATTGAGTTTCACTGAATGTTAGATTTTGTCTGAAACACATCTCTGCAGGTGAAAATCCAGCTGTTTCTGAAGAATTTCAGATATTCATGTCTTCTACAGAGCAATATAGACTTGCCACCCTATGTTCCACTGGCAGCAGTAGTGGACCAAAATGATTCCTGTCAATGGTTCAAAATCATCAAAATACTTAAAAACCTGTCCTGGTTTTGTTTGGAATAGAGATATTTTTCCTTCTTAGTAGCTAGAATATTGAAGCATTTTGGATTCAATATGAGAATGTTGATAATATACTTATGGTTTTAGTTGCTGCTAGGAAATCAAGGACTTTTGAACTTTCCAAGTTTTGCTAGTGTACAGGAGCACAAGACTCTGGGAGAAAGCATAGATGACATCTGACTCTAGCCAGCCAAAAGGATATTCCAAACCATAGGATATCATGTTTGGCATATAAACTAGAGGGTGTTGGCTCGGGGACATGAGGGTGGTGGGGCATATCATAGGATTTTCTTCCTAGTGACTTTTAAGTCCTAGACAGTGTGGTGCAAGTCTTGGCTTCTTTCCTATTTGTTTCATGTACATGACTTAGCTCTTACAGGCAGAGTCCTTGCCAGTTATCCGGATATTCTTGGACCATAGAAGCTGTCTGCTTCTGCTCCAATAGGCTGGGGATTGCTAAATCCCTAGCTTTTGCAATTGAAGGACAAATCCTTTAATGACTGACTGGGCAGAGGAAAAGCTACAGGTCCATGCTCAGAAATTTGGTTGGGTTCTTCATCCAAGCCTCACAGAAATGCCAAGTGACAGCTCTAAGATACCTTCCTTGCTGGCAGATCTGTGTGTTGGCTCTGACATCCCTGTGCTTGGTAACTCTTCCAGTTGTGAACCACATCTGGGGGTGAAACTCTTCTTGGTACCCATAGAGATATCTGGAGGTTTCGGCTAACACCAGCATTTCCTTACCTGTCTCTGGATGCCTGACTTTAAGCTAGGACCATGCTGAGCCTTGCAGTGTAGACCCTCTGTTAAATGCCAGCTGTGTGACAGGAGATCATCCTTCATTAGTTATGTCTTATGACATATTATCCTCATTTTCTATGCAGTCACCTCTAGTGCTCCAGCCTGTAATCAATGCTGTTCAGAATACCAGTGGCATGTGTAGGTACATTTGTGAACCAGAGCATAAAAACATCTACCAATCCTTGAATTCAGTAGGTAGTCTTTCACCATTTGTCATTTACCTCTCATGCTGTTTCGCTGCGAACTATGTCTCTGCATGAAATGTGAGCCATAGCTATAAGCCAGATGTCAGTAAAAAAAAGTGGATTATCCTTGCTTGAGCATCCTTTATTGTGATTCAATTTTCATACATGAAAGGCACTACTATTCAACAAGCAGTGCTGTCACTGGTCAACATTTTATTTAAACAAACATTTTGAGACCAAAAACTGGAGAGGTGCTTGGTCAAACAATTGATCAGTGGGTAGATGAAACTATTAATACAAACATGCTCTAAGATAGGAGTAACACTCAGATAGCAGATGTATCTTTGAAGCCAATGATTTTGATTTGCATGAGTACTTAAAGAAGGATATTTCTGAAAGGAATAGAGATTAAGAGTGCTGAACTTTTTTTAAAAAAAGAAAATGTAAACTGGACTGTTTAGAGGAGGGGAGTTGATCAGTTTTACTAGTTTAATCTGGCAATAAGAAATATAGTACTTGGCTTGTCAGCATTTGATCTCAAAATTCATTTTAAGGATTCATGAACAAATTCTCACATGAACCAGTGCAGCTTCTGCTTAAGTGGAGAGTTGCTTTTCCAATTGTTTTACCAGGCAATATGCAATAAAAGTGCAAGTCTCTGGAGGTCAATAGAGTTTGCTATAGTTATCAGGAGAAAATAGGCTTCATGAGTAGAAAAAGCATAACTCTTTTAATATCCACAATATTGTTTCAGAGTTTCATAAAAGAATCTATACACAGATATGTATACATTTGTGTACACACATATACACATACAAGGAGATACTAGTAATATGCCTCAAACAAAAATATTTCTGCATGTATGACTACATGTATGACTACAAAAAGGTAAAAAAAATAATTAAAAAATCATTTTGAAGAAAACAAAGCAAGAGAGAAAAAATACATCTTTCTAGAAAGTTATTTGTAGGGTCTTTCAGTTCACACGAAGAATAGTGCAAGGTATTTCGTAAAACTACTGTCAGCCTGAGAAATGGTGTAAGTCTGTGACATCACTCAAGCCTGTGACAAACTTCCCATTGGCTTTCATGAAAACAGAATTACATTCATTGTGTTTTTCACAGGGCAAAGTACACCTACGGCAATATAAGCTTTCAAAGCCCTAGTCCCTCTCCTTTCGATTATCATTACTTACTCTGCCTTATTGTAGCGAAATCTTTAAACAATATGTTATCCTTCATCTCAAGAGGAAAATTTTGTATGTGTTTCCTTAGAATAAATCTGTTGCCTTGCACAATATGATCAGTAGAGATCCTGAAGGGGAAAAAAAAATTCCCTGAAGCCTAGAATAGCATTAAGTAGAGATTATTTTAGAACATCCAGTAAAGCTATTTTCATTAACTTTTATGGACAAACTCTATTCTTAATAAATCCTATAAAAATCTGTGCAATGACAATATTTTTTTCCTTATATTGATACCAATGTCTTTAAAATAGAATAGTTACAACTAAAAGTTTATTCTGTGACCTCCTTTGTTGGTTTGGCAAAAAGTACTGTTTCAGGAGCCAAACTTCAGTATATGTTGTTATTGTTTGGAAAATACAATATGGTCAATACTGTTAAAAAGTGTGTGTCTAAATTGAGTACTCAGCATAATTGGAGTATTACAGATTTCCCCAGGAAAGCCTCTTCTGCACCTGGTGAGGTTGGAAGCTGTGGTCAACTACTTGATGAAGTTCTCAGCTGGTTTAAGTAGATGTAATGACCCTGACTTCAACAGATAGCTGGCATGGAGGGGAATTTACTCTGCTAGCTTTTTGAAAGCAAGCATTTTATTTATTCTTCAGCTCTGAACAGTTATGTTCCAGCTGGTCTCAAAAATCACATCGTTGTAAAGACATGCTGGGGGAAAAAAAAAAGTGGCAGGAAACTTGGCAGGAAAAGAGCCGCTGAAAACTTCAAGTGGAAACTATGGAAACCTGAATCACCTGTTGGTTGAAATGTGCAGGATTTTTTGCCACTGACACCTGGAGGACCAGAGTTTGACCTCAGCTTGTATTAGAAATAGTGTTGCAAGCAGGTCTAGGGAAGTGATCATCCCCCTGTCTTAGTGAGACCCCATCTTGAGTACTGTGTTGTTTTGGGCACCTCAGTACAAGAAGGATGTTGAGGTGCTGAAACAGGTGCAGAGGAGGCAACTAGGCTGGTTAAGGGTCTGGAGAACAAGCTGTTTAGTGTTGGGAAGAGGAGACTGAGGCAAAACCTTATTGCTCTCTACAACTATCTGAAAGGAGGTTGTAGAGATGTGGGTGCTGGTCTCTTCTCAAAAGTATACAATGATAGGACAAGAGGGAATGGCCTATAGCTGCACCAGGGGTGGTTTAGGCTGCACATTAGAAAAAAAAATTCTCTGAAAGCCTTGTCCAGCGTTGGAACAGGCTGCCCGGAGAGGTGGTTGAGTTGCCACCCCTTGAGGTGTTTAAGAGTTGTGCGGATGAGGTCCTCATGGATATGCCTTAGGGGTGATTAAAGGTTGGACTGGATGATCTTGTAGGTCTTTTCCAACCTAAGTGATTCTGTAATTCTATACTATAATTATCAGGAGTGTCTGAGGGAGATGGATGTCTTCAGCTTGCAAAGGAGAAGGCTCTCAGGTATCCTCAGAGGCGTGTGGAAATAGGATGAGAAGCAAATGTAAAAAGCTGTAATAAAGTATGTTCAGGTTAGATATGCAGAATGGTTTTGGTTGGTTTGTTGTTTTTTGGTTTGTTGTTTTTGTTGGATTTTTTTTGGTTGGTTGGTTGGTTTTGTTTGTTTGTTTGTTGTTTTTTTTCCCCATGGGCATTGTCAAAGACTGGAAAAGTGGTTGTTGGTGCTTTCTAGACATTATCAAAACTCAAGTGGACAAAGCCCTGCAACCTGATCTAATGTGGCTTTCCCTTCAGCAAAGATGAACTCATGAGGTCCTGCCCATCCTGAATTTTTCCATGTTTCTATGATACTGTTCAGTTTACTTAAATTATTCTCTTTTTTTTCCAAGAGAAGTGACAGCTTCAGAAATTGATCCAGCTGTTGATTATATGCTTCAGGGGGCAATGTTAACGGAGGAACTGCAACCCTTTGAGCCCCCTGGTAAACCCAGGCCTCAGTTTTTATTGTTTTCTACCTTCAGCTATTGTGCAGCATTGCTGAGCTCATAAAGCAGCTGCTGTGACTGGTGTGAAAAGTAATTGCCACATACACTTAATATGGCTTGTAAAATGGTTTTGAAACTACTGTAGAAAAGTGAGCTGCTACTTTTTTTCACTATAGAAAACATCGGGAGGGAAGATCACTAGATATGCTACATGTATATACATATATAAATAAACATATGCATCTCAGCTGTTAAGATAATTTATGCTACCTTGGAGTCTGATCTTAAAATATGTCCACAGCCCATTTTTTCCCAGAAATAATGCTTGTTTCACAATGATAACCCAAGTAAGATGATCTCCAGATGACATACCTGGAGGTTCAGGTGGGTGGAAGGGAAAACTGAACAAGAACTTGAAAGACAAATCTGAAAACATCAAGAAAACACAACCACCTCAAGACATCCACTAGAGTGCTAGTGTAGGTACACATATAAAAGGGAAGCATGATGAAGGAAATGCTACTGCAGGAAGGAAGTATGTTGGTACATAATGTAAGAGGGAGCCTCTACCCTCCTAACTTTACACATGGGATTGATTTTTCTCTTCCCAGAACACAGTAAGACTCCTTCATGCATCCTGCTTGTCTCAGATTCTATCTCTGTTTCTCTACTTTTTAGACAATAATGTCCATATATTGCACAGGGTGAATCTAGACTTTTATTAAACTTTCAAGACCTTTCAGGATGAAAAAGATAAAAGTATTATTATCAAGGAATATTTAAGTTATGGTTTGTGAGGTTGAAATACCATCCAACAGTGAACTACATGCCAAAACCTCAGTAAAAATAATCAACCAGTGGGTTTTCACCCAGTACGATGTCAAATTAAAATTATACTTTGCATCAGCAAATTCACTACTGCTAAATCTGTGTAGGTTAAATGTAGGAAGCAGAAAAAAATAAGCACCTATTTTTCTCTTCCAGATAGTTTGCCTCTCTGTTAGGGTTTTATTTAAAAAAAAACAAACCCCAAACCTGAAATCTGTATGTGGAGATGTAAGCAACTGCACAGGGAAAAAAATCAGTACTTAGCAGCAGTGAAGTTTGTCCAAGGATTACCACAGTGAATAAAACCAACTTCCCTTTTAAAAGCTGAGTGTACTATTTTGGGAATGTGACCCCTTTTCATGAATAAATGACGTGGTGACATTTACAGATAAAGCAAGATTTAACTGCTATGAAAGGAGATGACAAATGTCAGGATGTCAGTAATGATCTGTGAACATAATGGTCTCTCACCAGAGCACCGAGTAGATATATAATGTAACTGTTGTCTGCTAATGCTGCCATGGAAGAAGAAAAGCAAAGCAATCTGAGGAAGATCAAAAACCTCTCTGGAACCAACCTTAAAGTCTGACTGATAGGCATTGGCACAATTTAGCTAATAAATTATACTGCTAATGACTTAAAGTTTTTACCTTGTGCATATTGCTATCAAACACTGTGAAACTCCTGTATAACTTAAAACTGCATTGTGTCAGAGGATAAAATGTTGGCCCTGAAAATGGCTTTTTGACAGTTGCTTTAGGCTTCCTCTACCACCAGGGCTCAGCTGTTGTATAGGTCTTGATGGACCTGAACGGATATACAGCAACCAGATTTTACAGCTGATTCATGGAGCCCAACTTGATGCACAGCAGAGCAGGATTTTCCCTTGGATGAATTGGGTGCAGGAAAGATCAAGACCTGCTACCCACTGCAGGGCTGCCCTCCTCAGGTGTTATGTCTCAGTTTTTCACACACAAGTATGCCCAGCATTGTGATGTCTGTGAAACTTGCCTTGATGACTTCCAAGGGAAAACTAGAAATACAGCAGGGAAAAATATCTTGGCATTATTTATGTACTTATATTCTTAAGTTGTCTAAGGCAACTGCCTCCCACTCCTGGACCCCAAACCAAATCCCAGTTTGCCTCACATATTGAGTGCTTTCTCCAGCTGACAGTTAGATTGATTCCCATTTGCTATTTAAAGTGCTGAGAGTATTTGGAAATCTGAAGTCTTAAAAATCCTGAGCCTAAGCACTGAGTAGCATGGTAGGCAGGTAGTTTCTTTGCATGACCTCCCCAGCCTCCTGGAAACTTCACAGCTCTTAGCTGTGCAGTGGGTTTTGCTTTCTTCATGCTTTGCTTCGACAGTTAGTCGACCTTTTCTCTGAATAGGTTAGCCTGCCACAGGGCTTGTGTTACCCAGAAGATCAAGGATGTTTTCAGAGAGATGGTGAAACTGTGATTGAAAGCCAGACATACTCAAGCTCTGGTGCAATCAGCCAGGAAGCATTTGGCTGGAAGTTTGTTTATGAAAAGAAATATCATGGATAAAATACAAACATTAATACAATAAAAATGCCAAGCTCTGGAACATAGTGAAGATGATGCTGAATAGTGAATAGATTTATTTTGTAGGAAATACTCTGACATAAACTTCTGTTAATAGCTCACAATTGTATCTTTAAGATTATTTGTATAGGTACAGTGATCACTGTATCTCTCAGACAAATCCACGGTACAAAGGAAACTCATCCCAATCTTCTGTATCTCTTGATCTGCATTTACAGAGTCATCTTATGACAATTGAGATGGAGGTGGTATTTCAGATAAGACAGCCAGCATTATAAAAACAATATATTGACATCCATCAAGGATTCATCTTGTTTAACGTTATCTATCTGAAAGTTAGATGTCTTCTCTAAGCAAATACTTTTAAGCTTCCTGTGAATTCAATGGAGAAATGTAGGCAGTGCAGAGGGTAATTGACCCTGTCCTGAGATAAGTATTGTAAGACAAATTGTGCATATTTCTTGCTATTCACTGTAGAGGGGACCCAAATCTCCAGAATAGAAGCCTACGTTTGAGGTGGCTATGCTTGAGATGTATGGGAGGGGGAAGGAATAAAGAAGTACTGTTCTAATTTCCATGGAATCAGATGATCTGAAGAGTCAATTGATTTAACACAGCCCTGTTACTGAGAAGTGTTAAACTATTAATCCTGATTAGACATTTATAGTGAGGAGTCCTTCAACCACTGTATCTTACACAGATGCAAGAAAATTTGTACTAAAGAAAAAAATACACCCTATAAAATAGAAAATGCATAATTAAAGAGTGCAAAGAAGAAGAAGAATTAAGCAAAAAAAGGTTAAAAAAGAAGACCTGAGGAACTACAGGCCCATCATTTTCATCTCTGTACCTGGCAGATCATGGAGCGAATCTTCTTGGAATATATGCTGGGGTGCATTGAAAATAAGGAGGTGATTGATGTCAACCAGCATAGCTTCACTAAGGACAAATGTTGCCTGACAAATTCAGTGAGTTTCTGTGATGGGGATACAGTGTTGGTGGATAAGGGAAGAGTAACAGACATCATCTACCTGGATTTGTGCAAAGCATTTGTCACACACAACACGCTTGTCTCTAAATTGGAAAGACTGATGGATGGATGGGTCATCTGATGGATGGACCACTCAGTGGGTAAGGAATTGGCTGTCCTAGGCACACTCAGAGTTTCAGTTAATGGCTCAATGTCCAGTGTAGACCAGTATGAAGTGGTGATCCTTGGGAGTTGGTAGTGGGACTGATGCTGTTTAACACCTTTGTTGGTGACATGGACAGTGGGATTGAGTGCACTCTTAACAAGTTTGACGATGACACCAAGCTGTGTCATGCTGAACATGCTGAAGGGAAGGGATACCATCTAGTGTGACCTTGCCAGTCTTGAGAGCTTGGCCCTGCAAACCTCATGAAGTTCAATAAGGCCAATTTCAAAGTCCTGCACTTGGTTAGGGGCAATCCCAAGTACAAATACAGGCTGGGCAATGAGTGAATTGAGAGCAGCCCTGTGATGATCAGAGGGCTTGGGCACCTCTCTAATGAATACAGGCTGAGAGTTGGCAGAAGGCTCTGGGGAGACCTTACAGCAGCCTTCCAGTACCTAAAAAGTGCAACTGGAGAGGGACTTTTTACAGGGCTGTGAAGCAACAGGACAAGGGGTAATGGCTTTAAACTGAAAAAAAAAATAGATTTAGTTTAGGGGAAGAAGTTCTTCACTGGAACAGAATACTCAGAGAAATGGTAGATGCCCCGGCCCTGGAAATATCCAAAGTCAGGTTGGTTGAGGCTCTGTGAAGGTGGTGAGGCACTGGAACATGTTGCTCAGAGAGGCTGTGGTTGCCCAATCCCTGCAAGTGTTCAAAGCCAGGTTGAATGTGGCTTTAAGCAATGTGGTCTAGTGGAAACTATCCCTGTGCACGGCAATGGGTTTAGATGATCTTTAAGGTCCTTTCCACCCCAAAAATTCTGTTTCAATGCTTTTTTTGAAAAACACATGGTATTAGGAAAGCATTGAGCTTATTAATCAATGTGTACCAATAGAAGTGGCAGATCTGATGTTGAATCTTGTGATAGTTATCTTTCTGACAAAAGAGACACATCATTTGGAGAAGCAGTACAGTCATTCTAATAGTAATAGGGGAAAAAGCCAATATCTGTGCTCTCAGAACATAAGAAAAAATGGATCCCTGTTTATAACATTCTAGCATTCCTGCTCATCCAGTGGGGATTCTTGGATGTATTTGTGTTAATAGGAATGTCCTACTGAGTAAAGGTTTTTAGTTAGTACCAGGTTTTGTAGTGTGAAACAGTAATTTTAGAGTATTTGATGATACTAGTTTACAAATCCTCTTGAAAATGTCAGAAGGTTGTTTCTGGGTAGACTAACCAGTATCTGATTACTGCTTTGGTCTAACTTTAACACATCCATCTTGATTCAAGGATTTCTAATCTCACTTGTTTTTAACTTGTTCAATATATATTCTAGTATTAGTGAATCATTTCTGTTTACAGCACTTGAATTTTTTTTCAATGTAGTTCCTTTTTTGCTTGATTTATTGCAATATTTAATTAACTCACAGTTGGCTGGATTTCTGGATTACTGAAGTGTTATTTAGCTCTGTTGGGGTGAGAAGCCCATTACAAAATGTGATAACATTTCTACTGCTCATGAAAAATCTAGGAAAGTGTTTTATTTTTTTATTTCCAAAATACTGAGTTTAGTCTCTGTTTTTATACCCTTTATACTCATGAGCTAGAGTAGGACATTAATGGTTATCTCACAGCCCTGATGCTTACTAATAAAGACTGACAACTAATGACACAATAACCTGCCTTGAATTATTTTTGGGTAAGGGATGGAATGGATTGGCTTAACACTAACATATAATTTCAGTAAACCACCATTTTCAGAAAACAACGTTGTTTCAAATTTCCTTTGCTGACAGGGAGATGCATTTTTTTCCTGAGACCTCTCTTAAAAAAAAAAAATCCTGCAGAGGAATAGGAAAAGTGGTGCTGAAAGGAGAATTACAATATGTACTCAGTGTCAGTCAAAACCTTTCATTTTCATTCTTATTCTGAGTTCTACTCAAGTATAAATATGTATACAAATTCTTATCCTTAATTAACTGTAGAGCTTACAGAAAACATTTATTGCTATCCATTTCTTTGCTATCCCTCCCCTTATCTTCCCTGATAAGAGCTGCATGTTGAGTAGACACACTATAACCCCGTAATCTGATGCTACTACTATAGCATCAATTCTTCTGGCTGATACCACACCTTGCCAGTCAAAAATTATTTGAGCTTAAGTTGTCAGTTAAAGATGCTCTTCAGTTTTATTGTCCTGAACTTGCAGGCAGTCTATGGGATGAATTGAATTACTTTGTTGTTGAAAATGCTTGTAATTTCATGTGAAGGACAGTATCAGAATACACAATATTTTTTCCCCTTTGCATTTCCCAACCTGCTCTGATCCTTTGGTGCCCAAGCATATTACAAAATTGCTGACATCTAAGATGATCAATCAAACCCTTTGCAGCTCTGTAAATGATCAAGCTTAACTGTCTATGCAGGTGTTACTTGGGAGTGCTCCATCTGGAAAATAAAATACAAACATCAAAAGAAGTTCATCTAGGTTTGTATTTCAGAGAGCTGTTTTTGTTTTTTTTTTTTAATACCTTGTCTGTTATATAACAGAGTCTTGGGTCAAATTAGAAGTCTCCAGACCTTTGTCGTTTCATAAATCTCTGATCCTTCAGTTAGCCACATGAGAATCACCTCCCAAAATAGGGCCATCTAAGTCGTGTGTTGGTGATGTGCTGATGCTCTACACACTGATGTGAAGAGTCTATCAGAAAAACTTGGGATGTATACAGTTGTATTAAATAGGAGCTAAGGAAAGCTGGGGCAGCTGTATGGTTTATAGGATTAAGAGGGTAGATCTTTTCAACAACAGATCCATTATCTGCTCCTCAGTTCTCCCTAACTCTAACAAGCCTAACTGTATGGCATGCGGAGGCTGGGTTGGTTGACTTTAAAACTGCCATTATTGATCCAATGCAGCTGTACTGTAGAGAACTCTTTCTCAATTAGATTAGTTTCAATTCAGAAAAAAATAAAATACCATCATTCATGAAGTGTTTTCCTTCTTCATACTCCATCCCTGCATTTAAATTATGACCTTCTCCCATATTTTATGAAGTTAGCTAAACTGTTGGTGCAACTTGACCTGAGCATATTAAGCAAATGTACCAAACTGAAGGAGCACAACATGCATGAATAGTCTGTGATTTATCTAGGGGTGAGTATGTGCCACTGTCCCTTGCCATGAATAGAGAGAACTAGGCAGAGAATTGATGGTCTGGTAGACTGCAGGAAGTAATTCGCCAGGGCTGGAGAGAGACAGCAAATCTCCCGACAATTTATGCTCTGATTGGTCATGCCCAAAAGGCGTAACAGCCAACTTGAACAGATCAGCTGAGTTCTCATTAGCCAAATTTGGAGCTAACCTTTCCATTCACTGACTGCAGAGAGGGCAAAACAGTAATCACAGTGGAAAAGGTGTCCTTAACACTCTAAAAAGAATCAGGCAATAAACATTGTTGATCAAACACAAAATCAGATAGAGGAAATGAAAATATGCCAGTGAATCAAATGCCTTCTCTTCCTCGACAAAACACAGGTGTGAAATGTTGTAGTTATGAGTGAGAATACTTTACATAGTGTGATTAACATACTACCATTTGGTCCTGGTCAATTAAAATGGTTTTTGGCATAATATGATTAAGGTTTCCTCAAAGGACTGTAAAGGAAATTAAGTTCCCCAAACCTTTGACAGTTTATAACTCTCAGACTATGTGGAAAATTCCAGCCAAAAAGAGCTGGCAGGGTAAAGGAAATAGTAACAAGAACAATAAAGCCATGTTATATAAGTTGCAACTTATTTAAGAGGTATTTTTTATATTCTTTCAGTTTGCAATCTGATTTTGCACTGCATTTTATATCCTGCTTAGTTAAAGACCGCAATGTCAAGATACAGAAATGTACAGCAAATTTTAAGACTTTTAACCAAATCCATAATATATATCTAGAAAAATAGATCTTTTTTTTTTTTTTTTTTTTTCCTGGGCAGAAATTAGAGCTGCTACATTTAGAAGCACATCCCATTTCTATCCAATATACACCATTTTCCCTGCAGCTCTTTTTATGTTAGTCAATATCTTTTAATGTTATCTGATGGTTTCCTAGGAGATGCCCTAAATGGCCAAACTCACTAGTTTGATGCTAGTGTTGGATAATATCTATATGCACTAAACATCTGTTTTGTTCACTGAAGTCTGCTCTGCCCTTTTTCCACTGGTCATTATGTTCCCCCTGTGAGTTTCTAATGTCTACTAATGAGATAAGAAAAATGCTCCATGTACACTTCCATCTTCTCCGATGGTGTGTGATCAGAAGTCTGTGCTCTTTGTTAGAAGAAATTACTTCAAAATCATTGTTAGTATTTCTTTGTACAGTAGTTTGAATGCAAATTTTACACTTAAGGACTAAAGTGCCTTTAAAAAATCTGCAAGAAGCAATTAGAAAGAGAAAGATTACCACATTATAGGGTAAAGAGTTCTATTTCTGGAAGGGTGGGCTCAGTGTTGATTCATGTTTTTCAGATGGTACAGTACAGGTTGCATCATTAATAGAAGATTAAAATGCCAAATGGGGAATTTTTACCTTCTGTTTCTGAGTCTTTCACTGTAGGAAATCACCCAGATATGGCTAGAGGTTGATTTTATATAACATGATGAGCAGACAGAGTGTTCCTCAAATTTAACAGAGCCTGCTGTTACTATGGGAAGAAGGGCTGAAAACTTGGGTAGTATCCATACAAAGCTATAATTTCTAATCTCTCAAAATCACTTCCCTTTAGAAAGCCTGATTTCATTAACATGTTCTTTGTCAGATGCGATTGTCTCTCTTAGCAGCTTTCCTTTTACAGCTGTCACAAAAGCCAATCAGATTGTATCAAGGGCAGCAAGTAAATAAGTCTTTTTGCTGTAAATTAATTTAGGCAAGAATACATTGCGTATGGCTAGATTTAGTTCCTACTTTATGAAGTGTGAAATTTTAGCAAGGTAATAGATGAGGGCTCTAAGAGCAGATATTCACATAAACTTGGTCACAAACTATATTTCTTCTGTCACTCTAGAAGTGGATATAGAAAATATACATATATATATCCAATGCCTTATAAATGATAAACCAAGCTTTCTACTAAACTGAGAACATAGCCAAAACTGCTGTGTAACTGTCTTGGACAGAGAGGCTAAATTAAGCTTTGCTCAGATTCTGCCTGTGCTCCACTCTTCAGGGGTAATTCTAACCAAAACACTGAGAATTCATTTAAGTTAATTTTCTTCATATTTGATCTCCTGCTGATTCAATTTAGCAGTGTAGGCTCCACTGCCATATCACTAAAGTCTGATATTTTTGTACAGCTTGCTGTACTCTACTACCAAGGTCTTCAGGCTAATGCTTTGGACTTGAGCATGTAAGATAAGATGGAGGAGGCAGGTGCTTTATGGAAGCCTTTATTTGCTTGATTTGGCTTGTCTTGATTCAGCTCTATGCTTGTGGCTTCAGAAATTTGTGAGGTAAAAAGTATCAGATGGCTACCCTTTTTTTATTGAAGTATTTCACTCTGGAGAGTAAGACAAAAGACAATCCCTCAAATAAGTTGCCCCATTTGGCTGCTAAGCTTGAAAAAAAAATCATTTGCAGAAGTTTTGAGTATACAGGAGAAAGATGTAATGAGTGTCACAGAAAGAGGATGTGTCAGCTGGCTGGTCCATCTTCCCTGGGCTGTTTGCAACAAGGGAAAGCATGAGCTGAAAGCAAAGTTCACCAGTGGAGCTGTGGCTTTACTCTTCAGTCACTGTGACCCATCTGGAGACCAGGTGAACCTGTAATTTTCTCTAATGAGTCTTTCTGTACAGGTGCAGAGAGCCATTTTAGAAGACAAAGCATACACCTATGGTGCTGTATTATTAGATTGGCTAATTTCCTTTTGTTTTGGAATCTCTTTAAGTCAAATATTGTCAGTTTTAACTTCTGTACAATCTATTACTTGTTAAAGATAGGTAGCAAACACTGTGGATCAGTCACCGTTTGCCTCACAGGCACTAAAAAATTGTATTACCTGAACAGGTACCATATCAGTCCCAGTGTCTTTTAATTGTACCCCGAAATAAAAGTGGAAGACCCCATAGTCATTATGTCTATTTTTTATTTTTTTTTTTTTAAAGCTAATTGAATCTTAAAGTTTTAAAAAAATTCTTCTATTTCTTTGACTATCAGTAATAGTTTAGCTGGTTTTTTCTCTTCATTTTTGCAGGATCCATCTGGGCATTAAAAACAGTAATTCTGTGTCTTTTTGTGTACTCCAGATCTTCTGCAATGACAGTCTCTAACTGACAATGTTTGATCTGTTTTTATACCCTTCATCTGTTGCTGGCTCTTTTCCTATATTCTGGTAATGGCTTTGATCACCTCTTGGCCAGAATCTGTGACTCTTCATAATTCCTTTTGGAAAGATTATTTTGCTTCTTTTAATTATTTTTTTACCATTACCAGCATCCATTGCCTGTTGTCTGGTTTTAATTTTTGCCAGTGTGGAGGCTGCTGGGACATTTAGGAAAGTAAATCCAAATTAAATGTTAAAATTCACACTTCAGCTGCATTAAAACCCTGCATAGACACCCTTGTTAGAAGTAGAGAGGACCTTAATTTTAATTCAATACATACTAGGAATTAATTAAGCCAAGGCTAATTTAACCACTTCAATTTTGAACAAATGTATCTACACAAGGTTGTGAGATCTAACAAAATCATTTTAGCCTCATACTTTTTTATTAATGTTTTTTTATTTCCTGAGTTTCTTGTAGATAAGACCTATTTTCTATAGGAATATTTTTTCTTTCAGCCTAATGTTTTTCTCTTCTGTCTTTTTCTTGATGTTTGACTGTTACTCTTCTTCTTTGATGGTGGCTTTCATTACTTTCAGAGATGTAAGAAAGATTTACAGAAAGTAGTTTTTCTTATTATTTCATTCATTTACATTTTAGCCAGCTATATATCTGCATTAAGTCCAGGGTCATGTTATGGTGGATGCATCCACACATAGAATCGAGTTAATCACACATAACCTTACTGGGGAAAAGGTAGGCAGCTGGAGTATACCCTCAGCAGGCTTGTAGGTGATGAAAGCTGAGGAGACTGGGTCTTACACCAGATGAGTGTGGCACCTTCCGAGAGACCTTGACAGTCTGGAGAAATGGAGAGAGAGGAATATTAGCATGTCCAGCACAGGGTAATGCAAAGCCCTGAATCTTGGGAGGGTTAAACCCACACGCCAGTACATGCTGGGGTCTGACTGATTGGAAAGCAGCTTTCTGAGCACAATCTTGTGCTGTTGGACAGCAAGATGACCATGATCTATCATAGCATCCTCACAGCAAAAGCTCGAGATCCTTCACCTCTGCTTAGCACTGGTGAGGGAGCAGCTGGAGAATGTGTTGAGTTCTGGGCTCCTCAGTAGAAAAGGGACATCACCATTCAGCAGCAAGTCCGGCACAGGACACAAAGATTATTAGAGAACTGGAATATCTTTCATATGAGGAGAGGCTGAGAAAGCTGGGACTGTTCAGCCTGTGTAAGAGGACTTTTCAGGATGCTCTCCTGCCTTCTGAAATTTCTTATATTTTAATTCATCCTTTCCGAGGTAACTCAAGTGTGTAAGACAGTAGTATAATTTCATAGCTTGGCACTGAAACAGTACACCACAAAATCCAATATACATAGTGTGTGACTTTATAAATAGTTCATTTTATGCCAGAGAGCTCCTTGTTCTTGTATATTATAAAGCACCAGACACTGGACTCTAAGACCACAACATTGTTCCTAGCTGTTCCTGTGAGCTGCTGCTCTGAAGTCAAAGACCTAAAGAATCTGATCCCATGGTTTTAACAAAGCAAGTTTAATAAATATGCTGACTTTAGCATAAATCCAGCAGCTCCTAGTGATGATGATGAATCTTCAGTATTTTTTAAAATATTTATTATTTTCTCAGTAGGACGAGGAGAGGCAAGGATCTAAGACTTTCTGTAATGGAAAAAAGATGAACTCGTGCTACTCTAGCTACTAACTAGCCTTTTGCTGTCCATTAGAATTGTTCCTATGAAGTCAGTCTTTCCCAGCAGCAGACAAATGAACACTCCCTTTTTAATCCCATCCTGCCTGCTAGGTAGATATTTGCAAGCCAAAAAGGATCACCCTTCTTACTTTTCAAAAGTATGGTTTGCCTTTCAGATAATACATACAGCCTTATCAGCTGAGACATTACCTGAAAGCTTTTTAGCACTTACCTTTTGTATAACAAGTTATCTCAGTAGGAGACTTTGCAGCAGTCTTTAACCCCTTTTGTATTCTCATTCTATCTCAGAGATGTCTCACGCAAGCTAATAAATTTCATGAAGTCTCTCCTTTTTCTGCAACATTAATCTCACATCAACCAGTAATGAGACTTGGTAGGTTCCTTGTGACAATCTGAGCAACCACATTAATTCCTTAAAACTTCTTTAACAACAGTGATTGCATTAGCAAAGAATTTAGAAATTGTTCCCATTAGGTCTCATCCATACATATAACCTTAGGAGCTTTTGGTGGTCTACCTTATTGTGCTCTGAAATTCCTAAAGTCCTAGGAAGAAGCTGCAAATGCCAAGTGCATTGATTTCTGCTAAACTCTCTCTGCATAATGTCTTATGATACAAAGTGCACCTGTGCTTCTAAAATCATGCCTTTTCATGCTCATTTCTTGAACTGGATGTTTTTCTCTTGAAAGATGAATGTATCCAGTGACAAAGGTTGTATAGATTGCTCCATGCTTTAAAACATGTCAAATGAATGCTAATACCTTAGCATGCTGATTTTTCCCATAAAACATAGAAACATAGCAGGCAATGTCCAGCCAACACTCATACTGCTAGCCTTGCCCACATGATTTCCCACATGACTGTGTGAGAGTTCTCTCTCTCTCTCTCTCTTTTTATCAGTCTAGAGATAAAGAGGCACCTTTGGAGGTTTACAAAGGAAGTTCTTGTTGCTTAAGTTTAGGTATATAAATTAGATACTGAATATCCTACTTATCTAGCAGTTTACTGACAGACAACCTACACCAGTAGGATGTGGTTAAAGAGAAAGGACTAAACCCTAGCAGAAAATAACAAGTCTTTCCAGAAATCTTGTATTTTATAAACATTTCAGATAAAGTTTGGCTTCATATTATCCTCAGTTCCACATATATGTCAAATAAAGCACCAAATCAATCAAATAATAAATGTTCAATCAAAGCTGAAAGTGGAGAAAGAAAAAGGATTGTGGACTCACAAAAAAAAAATAAAAAAGAGCATTGAGAATTTTTTTTTGCATGTCTCTGACATTACAGTCTGCACTCAATTTACTTCAGCTGAACTGTGCATTTCTGAAGACAGCAAGGACACCCATCAATTCAACCCACTCATTTCTGTTTCTTTTTAGCATCAACTTTTCAGTGAATTATTTGATTCTGTTAGAGCAGCTCTTTTAGATTGTCATGGGGTATTTTTTGTCTCTTTTCTTGGCCTCATTGTTTTATGCCATTTTTATCTTTTCTTTGTTCCCTTGTGATATACAGTGAAATCCACTATGCAATTAGCATAGTTAGTTACACTAATTCTGCCCCTTGACTTTTTATAAAACCATTTTTTATGAACTAAAAAAAAAGAGAGGAAAAAAAAACCCACCCAAAACTTGAAGTGTCATATATTTTCCTACATTCTTTCCTCTTCTGTCTCTTCTGAATAGCTACACTCCAGTCATATGATTCATCCCACCATGTTTCAGTAATGACAACTATAGCATAGTCTTCTAGTAGTAGAATTTTCCTAAAGTAACTTATATTTCTGAACTAAATTCAGGTCCTTTTGCAATAACTGCAGTCCATTTAATATTTAATTTCTGTGATTCTGTGATTTAGCAATTGGAACCTACAGGATAAAAGGACTAACAAGATAAAATTATCTTTGAATACTATTTACCAAAAATGTATCTTTCAAAATTACTCCTGTAGGGATTCTCAGATAAAATTCATGATAGTTCTAGGGAAGTCCAAGCAATCATGAATATACCTTATGTATAAATAGTGTCATTTTTCCTGCACTTTTTAACCTTCTGCATTGTAGAGATTGCATCTTGGAAAAGATAGATGTTCCATACTAGAAAAAAAGGCTGGTTTGCATCAGCTCTCTGAGGAGAGAAGCAATTACTGTTAATGAGGTGGGTTGCTTGATTATTAAACTTCTGGTTTCCCACAGTATGGCCATCTTCGTTACCTGTCTCTGAACCCCTTCTCCTTCAGGAAATACAGTAAAGTCACTAGGCATGTATGACCTCAACATAAAGGTGGTATAACTATGATGCTAATTTTCTGCCTTTTTAGAGAGGAACTCTGGTGTTTTCACATAGAACTGTGTATGTAGAGCTGTTGGCTTCGTTTTCTTTAGTTGCTCATCTCCCTTGGTAGCACAAATTAGTTTTATCCACTGTGGCTGTTATTGTTTAGCAAGAGAATGTCTGTTTGGTTTTATGTTCTATGGTAGCTTAATGAAATAAAAATGTTATCCTCTGACCAAGACAATACAGTGCTATTGCCTTTGGCTGTACTATTTATGACTTCACACTTCTGAGTCATTGTGTATGTATCCAACCTCTTTTGCTTTTGATGAAAATCTGTACGTGAATTTGGATCTAGGAGATATCTTTAAATACTGTCTTGGTGTGATCTCATTTGGAATGTTCCTTACAAATTTCTGCACTTTGCTGAAGAAACAGCAAAAGCTGTTGCTAGTTTTGTTTTTAATTAATTGTACAGCATAGATTTGTTGATGTGGCATGGATAGGGGTCAACTAGATAGATTTGCCTTGGGTTAATAGATGTTTTCTATCTTCTGTGTTTGTGGTGCTTAAAATATTCCTTAACAGCCTTAAGTTTGCAAATGAGTGCATAAAATCCTTATGATCAGCCTGTCAGCCTTTAACCAAGGCTGCCACTACACTTTGTATTCATCTGCTGTGCAACTCCCCTTACTGGTAGGAGGCCTGTGAAATGCTGGGAAACTTCTAAATTAAAGCATTTCAAGTGCTAAAAAATATTTTGTATACATTAAAATAATGTCGTTTGGACTTTTCATAAAACACTATATGCTCTAATCATCCCTAGAGTGGATTTCTTTCATTATTATTACTTTGATGACACATAATTAGGTCAGATTACATTTTTATAGAGACAGAAGGATAGCTAAGACACTGTTTTAAATTATTCATCAATAAGTTTAAGAAAAAAAAAAGTGAAAGAGTTTAAAATGTGTTCTTTCTTTCTTTCTTTCTTTCTTTCTTTCTTTCTTTCTTTCTTTCTTTCTTTCTTTCTTTCTTTCAACTAGATAATTTATAATGGTATATTCAACAAATAAGTTTCTCTCTTCCTCCCCATGAGAGAACAAGAGACTTCATTTAACACCACATGTGTTACTGCGCTTATCTGCTGATTACCATATTACTTTGATTTGTATGGTAGATTGTAAACTCTTGTAGGATTATGGAAATATTTCTTTCCCCAGGCTGAACTAGTGAGATTTTCAGCATCATGGAGCCAGAGATGAGTAGGAAAGAAGCAGATTGGTTATTATATCTCTATGTATTTTTTACCCACTGGTTCATCTCATTTTTATCACTGCAGAGTCAGCATGAAAGCCAGCTGAGTTAATACACCTCCACAACGTTGTCACACCACTAAGTTTTAATGTCTCTTCATATCCTCAACATGCTTAGTGAAAATGTGAATTGCTGAAATGGAGTAGCCATAAAGAAGAGCAGGAGTAGGCACAGATATGCTTTGATTCAGCTAGTTAAAATACTCCTTTTGATTAGGAATGTATATTATATGATGAAGGAAAGTGCTGATTTTCTAAATGTCTGAGTTTTGTTATGTACAACACTTTCTGATTTTGGATAGGCTCATCCAAATTTGAAAGACAATTTACTTGGCATATTAGGCTAAGTGTTTCCTTGTAGGAAATTCAAGGAGAAGCAGTAATGAAGGAGGAAGTTTAGTTCAGAAAATGAAAAAAATAACTGTCCTATAAAGGTAAAAATTATGAATTCAGCTGTTGTATCTTTGTGCTGTGTATGTAACTCAGACTAGAAAAAGACAATTAATTTGAATAGGAATTAGATAGAAATGTAAGGTATGCAATGGAGCTAATCAGGAGTTTTCTGATATATTGGAAGTCATTGGGGAAATACAGGAATGGATTGTCAAGAACATGACTGCTCACTGCTGATATTGACTGGTATTCTTTCTCAATTCTGCATTCTCCCAACTCATTTTATAGGAAAAATACTGGTGACACATGTTTAAACTCAATATAAGTGTGTCCTGACTACATTCAATGTCAGTGGTACATAGGAAAAAGAGACAGTTCGATGGTCAGGACTAAACAGCAGATGGGGGTTTACTTTGCTTCTTTCATGCTAGGCTCTGAAAGGTCAGGATGTGGCTTTGTCTCCTATTTTATGAAATAAAGGCAGCTACATTCAACTCATTTGTAAATGGGAAAAATGGACCTGGAATCCTGTATGATATTCTTGTCAACTGCATTCAAGGTTAACTGTAGTTGTGAAGAAAAGCAGAATGGTAGGTGAAAAAATGGAAAGTGTAGTGATATATTTTCTACTTTCACGGTGCAAAGGGATTGTCAGTACAGCCAAAGAAGGAGTCTTGGTAGGAGCTATACTCTTCATCACACTTGCAAATTATTTGGAAAAGCAGGTGCTTAATGAGGTGGCTGAGTTTGCTGTTACTACAGAATTCTTCAAGCTGACAGAAGCTAACACTGACAACCAAAGGGTAAACAGATCTTGTGATTTGGAGTAGTTGGAAATAAAACAGCAGACAAAATTCAGTGCTAATAAATGAAAAGCCATAGATGCAAGATAGCACAATACTAACAGTTTTCACTGCCATGGGTTCATAAATGAGGTACAGGTATTTTTGGAAGACATTTAGAGTTATTGTGATTATCTCTTTAAAGGTGCTCAGTGAAAGCTGAGGATCATAGGAACAGCAAAGCATCAAGAACAGGAGAGTAGACATTTTTTCCTCTGTCTAAAGCCAGTATCAGCTCATGTTCCGAATTCTATATGAAGTTCCATCCCCCCCTTTTTCCAGAAGAAAAACTTGAAACAGACAAGGGCAGCAAAGAGTAGATATTAAGAGATTTTTGTGTGACGAGTGATCAGGCTAGGATTATGGGGTTTTGGGGAGAAAAAAGAGGTCTGAGGAACAAAATTATAGAGTATATAAAATCATAAACAGAGTAGATGAACTGCTGTGTTTGCTACCAATAATATGTGAAGAACTGGGGGCCAATTGATGAAATGATCATGCTTCTAGTTTAAGGTAAATACAAGAAAGCACTATTTTCACACAGCACACTTCAGCTCTAGAACTCATTGTCAGAAGATTTATGTAGTGCCCAGAGGATAAAGTAGATTTCAAAAGGGCTTTGAAAATTAGCTGGAAGAAAAGACCATCAATGACTATTTTATAAAAGATTAAGATTTTTTTTTTAATTCATATACAGGAGGAATATTTCTTATGCATCTTCTTTAAACAACTGGAGACAGTGACATCTACACTGCAGGGGGTGGTTTACTGGGTCTGATAAACTGAATTTTAACCATCTCCTATGTCACAGAACTGAACTCAGTCCATAGAAGCTATACTGTGATACTCAAATGAAATTACCATGAAAAAAAAATAAATTAAAAATGACTCATTTAATCTGCCTCATTTAAAATAAGAAGGAAAGCGATCTATTTCTGAGTCAGTCAGAGCATAAGCACTTGGCAAGGAAAAAATCCTTAGAGTACAGGACAATGGTGGTGTGTTCTGTGATGTCTTAATATATAAACTTAGTGTGGGTTCATTTATGCAAGACTCGCATCCAAGACCTGTGTCTTATATAGCATTCAATCCATTTAGAAGCATAGAATAATACAGTTCCGAGAAACTTTTTAACTTTCACCATCTGTATCTTCAGTTAATTGCTGGCAATTAAAATATTTATGGAGATATGTTAGAAGTAGATGAGATCAATGATGCCAGTTAGAAAGAGATTGGTATAGTCACTTGTTGAATGGAGTGAGCAATACTATTCTTAAAAGAGCTTTCACTCCACCCACCAGTGAAAAACAGAGCAGTGAGGCTGATAGCTGTTGTTAGGTTGTAGCAGGTGGGAAGACTGAAAGTCATTTTAAATAACACATCTCCCAGTTCATGTAGGGAAAACTGTGGTGCAACAAGAAAGATTTTTTCTTCTCTTGGAAATTGTAAAGGTACCCAAAGGTATCAAGCAAGAAATACAGCAATATTTCTGAAGTGCTGTATAAATTCTTGAAATGAAAATTTGGAGAGATGCTTTAAGATGCAGCTGTGAAAAGTGAGGTCTTGAGTGAGACAGAGTGATTTTATTTTATCCTTTTGACCTCAGCCCGAATCTTGCATGTGGTGTCAAGTTGCCTTCTCTCTTACAACTGAGCCTGCAACACATGCATGGGATGAGCTGGCATGCCCTGAGGTGGATGTGGAGTGCTGGCCAGCTTCCCAAGGACTGCCACAGCTACTACTCTGAAATTCAAACTTCACGGACTATAATGATTTTCCTGACTTAGTGCCAGCATGTTTAAACACTCTAGATATTCTGGCTACAACTTGTGTGTGTAAATGTTAGTAATATCTCTGCCCAAGTGTTTTTTACCTCGCAGGGTTAAAAGAAGCTGTGAATCAAAATTTGAGGTGTTCTGGTGCTATGGTGGTGAAGTCACATAGAATATGGAACTGTGTAAAGTTTAAAATATGTTAGATGTATAGAACTAAGTCAACCTGAAACATCTAAATGCAAATTGTGATCTGAACTCTCTCCCAGGAGCAAGAGCTTTGGGTCAGGTGTTACTGTTCAAGACTATTTCCAAGCGAGTGACTGTACCTTTTATAACACAAACCTTGTTACACTTTGATTTCTTCCTCTGTCCTGGTCTGAATTATGTTACTTTTGTTGATATGAGTTCACAGCCACTAGCCAATGACCATAAAAGCCATTCTATACCACATATTGACTTGAAAGATTTAGGTCTCCAGTATAAAAGGATGGCACTTTATCCACTCAGCCAGACCAGACCCTTGATTTTACATTGCTGTTTTCTCTCTGAGTTTCAGAAGACCTTTTAATATTTCAGAACCATGCCAGCGCTTTCATAAACTTTCCAAAGGGTGAACAGTAGTAGTTGTATTCCAGCTGCTGCTGAATCTGCTGTGTTTGTTCAGCCCTGAAATGATCTTTTAAGATGTGAAAATAAAATGTTTCACTGGTACTGAGCCATAACGCAAAACTGACCAGGGATGCTATCCACACAACAAAAAAATACCTATCATGTATTATAACCAATTTTTTTTCAGCCTTCTGCACAGAGACCTGATTCTGATTTAACCTGATTATTTTTTCAGCAGAGTAGATAAAGTAATATTTATAAATCAATTTTAAAAAGTTTTGTAAATATAATGGTTGTTACTTTGCCCTTAAACACACTATTTAGCCTATTGCAAAGGCTTTTTTTTTCTTGTAGAAAGCAAACAAGCCTTATTTACGTATTACAGAAATATTCCTCTGAATGATCTAAGTATTTTGACTCAAGTCACAAAGCTGCTTAAGTGTAAGATTGCAAGCTGATCTTCTGATTACTTCTGTAGATACTCCCTCGTTTTACATGATTTACTTGAATGTGTGAAAATCAGATACTTGTATGTGTGCTGTAGATACTTTCAGATTTTCTTAATAATGCAAGAAAATGAGATGCCAGTACAGGGATGTCTAAAATTCAAGCTCTTGGTGTTTAATCCTAATAGAACTCACAAACTGCAATATGAACTGTCAGCAGAAATCACACAATTTTCAAAATATGTTTTTTTACTCTCTTTTTATCAAGCAGTTAGTAGGAAAAAAAAACCAAACAGCAAACCACAACAAAACAAAACTTCATTCTTTAAACTAAATGCCCAACTCAGGTAACTGTGGACCAAAGATCAGACTCCAGTAGACATTTTCAAATATCACTAAAAATTGTCTTTCCCAGCCATGTCATCCTCTCCTTTTCCTCTAGGTTTCTGTTTAGGTGGGATTTAAAGTCAATGTTACCGTTCTCTGTCAGTACACAAAGTTGGGCTATAGGTGCACTAGAACACAGGTCAGGATCAAAACTATAAATTAACCTGTATTTTGCATCATTGGGAAATGGTTGTGAAAGCTAACATGGTGGAGCAAAATATAGAAGGTGGAATGGATCCAAAGGAAGACTATACTGGAACTAAGGCAGTGATTGTGCTGCTGGACTGGGAGGAATGGGGGTGTTTGTGGTTCGTGAGAGAGGAAAATTGAGACAAAGTAAATGAGAAGAGTGGAAAGAAATACCTCTAGGTGTCTTGATGAAGACAGGGATGCTTAGTATGGAAAGATTATGAATCTCCAGAATCTTAAAGGCTTTGGGACTGAAAGGTTTGGGGGAATAGAGATCCTGAGCTGGTTGCAGAAAGCTATGCATGGGAATGTTGATGTTGCACTTTCATCAAAAAAAAATAAGGATAATGTTACAGCACTAAATACCTAGTGAATAGGCTTTGTTTGCTCCCCTGATGGAATAGTTTGTTGCTACATAGGCTTTACAGATAGGCAGATAGTATCATTTAGGCTGTTAAGGCATCTTCTATATTTGTAAAATACATACTGCATAAGTCTCAAGGCTGGGTACTGACCACACTGCAGTTCTCTCACAATATGAAATTATGTAGACACCTGAAAATAACCTTAATCAAAGTCAAAAGTGTCTCTAGCCACTTCTCAAGGTTGAATAGCATGTATGGTTGAAAACTAGTCCCTATACCCTGCTGTAAGTTAATATACTGATAGAGCTGTAGACCATATAAGACTTGTATTTTTAATTTTAACCAAAAATCCATAGTCAATCAGTTGACAGTATTGCCCGAATGTGTTTCGTTTGAATGTGAAAGCTCTTCTGGAAGAATTGGAAAGGGCTTACTTTTTATATCAGTATAACTTATTTTGTGTTGAATGGGCATGGACCTTATTCTGTGTTCCACAGCAAGCCTGTAGGTCAAAAGTGCATTAAAAATGTGCTGAAGTGTTAACTGGCCCTATACTGCCTTCTGTCAACATTTAAGAAGCTGCTCAGGTCTTGACTTCCGTGGGAGTAGTGAAAGAATAATCTTGAATAGCTCTTCTCTTTTTAAAGGTCTCCCCTAGTTGGCAAATGGCACAATAACCCAAGAGAAATGTATGACAGACATGTTATTTCTGTTGAAATTATTGGAGTTTTCAGAGTCAGTAGCAATTCTAAATATTGTATATAGCAGCTTAATTTATTAGTAGAACTATTTCCATGTCAGAGAAGGAAAGCTGTCAGGGTTTTTTGTTGTTGTTTTGTTTGGGGTTTTTTTGTTTGGTTGTTTTCCTTCAGAAAAAGACTTTTTCTGGAATGAGCATATGTTTGCATTGAATGATAGAAAAATTGCATATCTACTGATATAGAACAGAATTTCATCTAATAATTCAAGAAAGAACAACATTATGAGATGTGGCTTTATTTACGTGCTTGTTGCAAAGATTGTTTTGCAGGTTCAATAGCTATTTGCTACTGCTAGAGGTAAAGCTGGAAGAATAACTTGTGTATAGTTTTGATGCCACTGATGTTTCGTTTGATGACAGTTGCTTCAGCTATTCCTTCTAATGACCAGTTCATGCTGGGATCCAACCCAAGCAATCAGTCTTAACTTTAGAAAAACACATAGGGCATCAGTACATACAGAATTTTTCATGTGACTAGTTTGCAGCAGTTTAAAAGGTCTCCTCATTTCCCTATACCTCTATGTCCAGATGCAATTCTGAAGCATAGGGCTGGAAGCAGTCACAGTCTTATCCTGACAGCAGCAGTTCTGGAGTTTCCAAGTTCAAGTTAGGTAGTGATAGAGACTGCAGAAATTCTGTTGCACTTCACCAGTAATACCAGTCTGCGTGAGTTGTGCTTCTATGACCAAGTCATACTTTGGTAATTGTTCATCATTACATTCTCTTTGTATTTTTCAGTTGTTCTCCACATCTGACCACTGCTGTGTCACAAAGTTCTGAGTTTTACACTAGAGGAAATTATTTACTACTGTCTTGAGCAATGATGTTGGATTGTCCTTTGTCTAGTTGACTACTGGCTGTTCCCTAACTGCTTGGCCAGTACTTTCTGAGACAAAACTGAATGCATGACCCCTTGTGCTTTCTGAGCCCTGTATGATCTAGAACACAGTGCTCTGCAGGACTGCCCAATCCAATTGTACAGGTAATCTGACACTCTTTCAACAGTTTTTTTCTGAGGTTTTAACAGTAATTTTCTGAGGAATCTAATGTTATACATGCTATACATAGATAAGGTGTGATTAGACTTGGCTTGATGGAATATCCAGTGTTGTTAATAGAGGCTCTGTGTAAGGTCTGGGATCAGATAACATTCATTGAAATGTGTGTCATATCCACTTCTTCCAAAGTACAAGGGAAAGCTGTATTTCTCTCCATCAGCATGTTCCAGGAGGCATCTTGCAGATCAAATCCTTTCTGACCTGTTTGTTTTCTTTGAAGATGATGGACAGAAACAGGTAAAGGATATAAACAACCCAAAAAGCTGAATGCCTCATCCTATAGAAGCTACAAACCTGAGTTGCTTCCATCTTCTGCATAGGTGGTAGCTACATCTCGAGGTTTGTAAACAGGCTTTGCTTGTATCTGTGTCTGTTTTAGTAATGTGGCTTTCTTGATCAGACAGAAACTGGTGAGAATGAGAAGGCTGTTGGATTTTAATGTCTGCAAATGAAGATTGGTAAGGGTAGGTTTTAAAGATCCCTTGCAGATGTCTTAGCTACTGTTCAAAAGCCCTTTCTGAGGAGTGTTATGTGAAGTTCATCCCTGGATTTTCAAGCATGTCTTCTGTATTGCATTACCTTCTAGCATTCTTAATAGATAATCCTGAGGACTTTGAAAATACCAGTAGAAGAAACCTACTTTACAAAACCAGAGAAGATAAATCTTCTAAGGAAAAGCTCTATCCTGATTGTTTGTCTGTTACAAGGAAATCCCTTCTAAAAAAATAAACTTCACAGTGAAGCTCTTGGAAATCCTACTGAGAGGCTGGAAAGCATTCCTAATGGAGCTTACAACAGACCTGACACTACAGGAATTTTATTTTCTAGTGATAAGAGGTTAGGAATACTAAAACACCAGTGGTACATTTTCTAACAAATGCGCTGAAAGAGAGGCAGTTACCAGAAAGTCTTATGATTCTTTTATATATTTGATCTTTTATTAGCCTGTAACACTCAGGACAGCATGTTAATTAATGCTTGGTCTCACAAGGTTCTGGTTAAACCTAAGAGCCTATAGAAAGCTATTATATTTAGGTGCATTGATAGCTTCTGTAAAGAGAAAAAAATATCCCAAAACCACAGATGAACATTATCACATGTTTTCTTAGAGATTTGTCGGCAAAGTTAGCTTTCATACTAGCCAGCTGGGGGCTTGGGTTTCTATATGAAAAGAATAGCTCAGCTATGTCTTGAGGCTAATACTGAAAAGGTCATGAGATTCTTTTTCATGAAAGGAATGAAAGTAAGCTGAAAAGTGCAGGAAAACATAACGTGCACTCTAAATGATAGAACTGATTTAGTTCTATGCATTTCTCTGTGTATAGAAAATGACATTGAAATACATTTGTATTTAGATTTAGGGAGCAACTTACTTTCTGCCTCTTCACCACTTCATTATTTATTTCCAAACCTTATTATTTTAAAATGCTATAGCACCCAAAATATGCCAGACCATTTCTAAACACTATCACATAATAGATTTTTTCTACGATGAGCAAAGCAACCATTTGAAGTTCATTCATTGAGACCCTTTGGCCTTTAGAGCATTTAGTGAAGGGTTTGTTTTGTTTATTTTACGGTTCAGTGGAATGGAAACCAATTTTTCTTAAGCATTACTGGAGGCCATCAAACAGTGAGAAGGAATAATTTTTCTGCTGCTGCACGTTCAGCGGAATTTAAAGGTATCTATTAAAAAAATCCAAACAGGTGTATTGGTAAACCTAGATTTCCTCTCTTCTATGAAAAAAGTGTAATTATACTCATCAGACATAATGATCTGCTATTTTCCCCATCTTGCTATTGCTTAGAGTGTAATGAGAAATGTTTGCTGATGTTGGGTGGGTTTAATTATTCCCTGTTTCTTGTTTATTTCCTACCAAAAAAAAAATATAGAAAACCATTTCCCTTCCCCCCAAAAACCGTCAACCAGATTAAATTGTTCACTTATTCACAATGAGTGATTTGGATGTGCAGTTTATACATGGAAATAAAGTAATTGGAAACATACTTTTCTCAGCCTGTTTCCATATAACTATTTAGATTCAGATTTTGATTACTTGGAAAGGCAATAGGAGGTCCTGTTTTTATTCCTTGTTTTGTGTTTTTTGAAAACTAATTTTCATAAAACATTACAAATATTATAAAGCAGAGGCAGGAAACAGATAAATAGAACTGTTTGAACAATAATGAGGTAAACTGAGAAATCAAGTGATTGATGAGACAGTAATTTAGTTCACACAAGTTGAAAACCCAGAGCCTAAGGTATAGGACTTTACTATTGGAGTCAATAGCAAAACTACCTGCACAGCAACTCAGAGTTACAGCTTCTTCTTAAAAGGACACAACGGAGTTATACTGTCTCTACAACCATGTAGCTACAAGTCGCATCTAAACTGAAATTGCATTGAAATAACAAGTCTTAATAACGTTTGTCTGTCTCTGATACATTCAAGGAAGTAAATGGTATTTGACCTTTAAGGAGGTTTGGAAAATGAATCTGGAAAATGCCAAAACTAATTTTTAAGTTGAGTTTGGCATGTAAGCAGTGCAGCTGCATTAAATACGTGCAGGATTTGATATTCAGGTATCTCTTCTAGATGTTTAGACTATTACTGTCTGTGCTCAGCAGGATGACTCCAGCAAATGAGTTAGGAACTCAGTCCCCATTTCCATCAAATAATATACACACATCAAAGAGGGATAGCTCAGACATGCCATGATCATGACAAGCTGAGTAGTCTTCATTCTTTGGAAAGCATTGTTATTATTCTTCATTATACATGGCATAAGAATTCTTTGGAGGTAAACCAGTAGATTGAAAACCTCTTTGCCCTTTTCCCAGAAGAATATCCTAATCACAATGATGAGTAACTCTGATGGGACTGCTAGTTGTGTTTACCCCTAACATCTTGTCAGAACTGGAGAGCTTCGGAATCAGTCTTAACTCTTGTTTGCAGCCCTTTGGTCTTGTGACTCTCTTGCTGCTGGCTAATTGTAGGTCCAGCTCCCCAAGCGTATTTTACAAATCCTACTCGCAAAACAGAAGAGAATATTTCACTTGGAAAGAACCTGTAAAGATCACTGACTCACTGGCTGATCTATGATCACTTTAGGGCTGACCAAAAGCTAAACAAGTTATTAAGGGTATTGTCCACATACCTTTTAAACACTCAGGCTTGGGACATCAGTGACCTCATGAGGAAGCCTGTTGCAGTGTTTGATCAGTCTCTTGGTAAAGAAATGCTTCCTAATGTGCAGTCTAAACCTCTCCTGATGCAGCTTTGAGCCATTCCCATGTGTCCTGTCACTAGACCCCAGGTTGAAGAGATCAGCACATCACACAGATGAAGAGAGCTATGAGATTAGACAACTAGACAACTCAGAGTCCTTAGATGTTGGTGCTAGGTGAGGTTACACCAATACTAAATGCAGCAGGAAAAGAATTCTTTTGATCGCCTGGTTATACGGTGCTGGATGCACTTCAGGATGTTGTTTGCCCTCTTGTCTGTCACAGCACACAGCTAACTCATAGTGATCCTGCTCTCAAACTAGATACACCATCCCAGTATTTGTTCTTGTTGCATGTGATGCCATTAATGATTGTCCAATGCTGCAAACTATCTAGATCTCTCTGGAAGGCCACTTGTCCCTCAAGAGAGTCAACAGCACATCCCACTTTGGTATAATTAGCAAACATTAATTGTGCATTGGTTTTATATATCTTTTTTTGGTAACAAAAGTCTTACTAAAATCCAGGAAAGCTATATCCACAACCTCCCCTTCATTCACTAGGTGGGTGACCTTATCACAGAAGGATATCAAATTAGACAGGACTTACCCTTTGTGAACCCATGGTGACTGTGCCTGATGACTGAATTATTATTTAAATGACTTTCAACAGTACACTGTCTCCACGATCACAATCTTTTTTTTTGTATGATCCACTCCACAATCTTTTTGCCCACTTTAAAATTCCCACTGAGTTTTTAGTGAGCTGAGTGTTTGAAAGGATTTGTGTTTTGACCCAGGGTGCATTCATATCTTCTGGCCTACTAATATATTTTGTATTTTATGACACTTGCTAAAAGTATGGGGTAATGCTGATCTCAGTTCTAGAACTTGAAAAGTTCCACTGACAAAGCCACTGTTTTCCAGGGTCCTTTTCAAAACCTACTCAAAAGTCAAAGCCACTACAGCATGACTGGAAATTTGCTCTACTTTATTCTTTTAAGATAAAGGCTAATTTAATGGTTGCTACTGTAGATGTATGGATGTTAGATGACATTGGCTATTTTGTGATTACTGACAATTTTGCCAAGTGGAAGATTTCAAGACATAGAAATTAAATCAATACTCAGTTTCTCTTAATAGGTAAATGCCTTGAACATGTACTTGCAATGCTGAAAAGAGAAAAACCCAATACCCAGCTCATTTCTGCTATAATACACGTAGTGTTTTTCCATTCGTTTGTTTATTTTTTGTGTCGAAGACAGGTGCTTTTAACAATGCATAAAGTGACATTTTCAGATTCTGGAACTCATTCCCTGCAGCATTAACTGTCTGTGACTATTCAAAGGTGACTTTGTTTTGTCTGAGGTTAGTTTTTTGCTGCTCTCTAGCCTAATATTTCCTGTTTAATGTCATCATTTTCTTTCCCTTGGGTTCTTACTTTCTATTTAAAATTGCTAAAACATCTCTAGCTTTTTCTTTTTCTCTTTTCTGAGCATGGATTGGTGTTAACTGGAGTTTTCTGGTGCTTCTAGAGTTTTTTTAATAGATCAGATCAGTTAGATACCTGGATTTCATATTGGAAGGTCATTCTCAGTGAGATTAGTCTAGCCTGATTTCAGGCATCTGTAATGACATAGTGAAACTTCAAACTGTCACTGTAGAGTCCCTCCATAGTTAATGGGAGAAATAAGCATATCCAAAGGCAATTCATGTGACCTGTTGCATGCATCTATCTCTGATTAAAAACGATTGTCTCCTGGAGGTGCGTATTTCACTCTACTGACAATGTAGAATTATGCCACTAACTCTGGCACCAATGCCAGGACAGATGAATTCCACTTGGTGGTGTGTCAAGGCTATAATTTTTTAAAATTTTTTTTTAAAACTATGGATCTGAGCAATTTGACTTTATACTCATTTGGTATCTGTGCACATTTTTATTGCCTTTATGATATTCTTTTGCAAGTGAAGGCTAAAGTAAGTACTCAGCTGGGTTTCCTGCTTCCTTTGGAAAGTGAAAACCATTATTTTTAAGCACTTATTTGAAGAAATGAAAAGCCAAAGATGAATGATACCATAAGTTATATCTTAAGTTAAAAGACATTATCAAAGCTGTGATTTTTAGTAGACATCCAAGAGCTTTATTTCATGGGCTTTAGTTCAATTTCCAATTAATAACTTTTCTTCCTCCCCTCTCCACTTTCTTATCACTGTACATAAAAAGATGTGTGAAAATGAAAGAAAAGCTTGCTGCTGTGTAGGTTCAACTAGGCACTCTCATGCACTGCTCTTGGGAACCTTGCTGGAAGGCTCAATAATCTGAAAACAGAATATTTGCAAACAAAGTTCAATATATTTACCTGAAAGAGTCATGATTGGCAGGGCAAAAGCAGAGTGAGGCAAGAAGGGAAAACTAGATCAGGACATTAAGGTCATCACACTGTTTATATCCCTCTGAGGAAAGTGAAAACAGAGATCAGAGGTCTCTGATTTTCCCCCACAGGCTTTTGCTGACAAATGGGAAGAACATCATGTGCATATGTGATGCAAAAGTTATCCGTGTGATATATCCCTCCCCTTCCCTCCACCACCTAAAAAGGCCAGATGTATTGATAGCAAAGAGACCTAAAGAAAGGAAGAGAGGCTAAGATGATAATTAAAATAGCAAACCCAAATTCCTTCAGCTAACAGGATAATGAAGGATCTTTCAGACACTTTCAGCAGGGACACTGGTACTGTCATGATGATCATATAACATCACACTTTTCATCCTAGAGGGTGGCAAAATGCTTTGGATATTCAGCACACCAGTACAGGGAATCACTATGTCTACGACTAGCATAAAACCACCCATGTGCTTATATCTGGCAGCTACTCTGTAGGGAATGGCAACACTGAAAAGGTGATGTGTGGGTAGGTAGAAAATCTGTTAAAAATTAAGAGTGTACAGAGCATTAAGCCTACTTAAAACTGTTGGAGGGATCAGACCTCACTGTGTTCAAAGGTGTCTCTTTTCCAGGGGTGCTAGTGCTGGTATCCAGACCCAGTGAATATAAAGAAGGAATGTGATGCCTAGAGAGATTTTGTGGTTATTTATATCACATTTGCCAAACAGTGTTCACTGAAAACTTAAAAGTCCAGAATGTTAGCTGGAAATGTGAAATTTTAACATACTAAAATGGAGGACATCTGAAATAAAAGGAGATTTAAAAATAGGATCATGAACCATGCAAATGGATGGATTCCAGATTTCTTTTCTGCATGGAAATTGCCACAAGAGACATGGAAATGTTTTTTCATTAGTTAGTCCCATTCAATGCAGGGTGTCTATTTTAATTGTATTTGTCCCAGTAGCTTCCCAGTCTTGCTGTTTTTTTGCTGTCATTTTTCATTCATTAACTGTATTGATGTGTTTTTGGCCCTATCCCAACCAGAAGATTACCCCTTGCCATTACAAGCTCTTCTTGCTCATTATTCAGCTGCTGTTGAGATGCATATTTTATCTTTCTGAGAAAGTTATTTGATATCTAAGTTTATTTATCCTTATCCATAATATTCTCAGCACAAGGAAAATGAAGATTCTAACCACGGATATATTACTCCAGCTCAGCAGATTATACCAGGCCAGCTCTCAAAGATCTCGATGTTAGTCCTTGGTAAATGTAAAGTAATGTAATTTAGCTCAGCCCACTTTCAATATGGCATAGATGAAAGCAAATTAACCTACATTTTTCATGTGGTTAAATGTGCATCATATAGTTTTCACTCTTTTGCCTACTCATGTTTGAACTGAAGAAGCTTAATTGAAATTTTAAGCTTACTAAGTGATATGCTTCTAGGTTTTTCTTTGCTAGCAAAAAACACTATTTTTAAAAACAGGCATTGTATTGGTAGAGATTTTTGTGAAACTGGCTTTTAAAATACAGGTGCACCTAAGTGATGCTCATTAAGAAACTGAAGACTTGTAATGGAGTCATATGAGATACTGGTTATGGTCAGGATAAATCTAAAAAGAGCAATATACTCCCTATAATGGGACAGATTTTATTAAAACAAGTGCTGAAATGTTTTGCTTTTAAAATGCTTAATTAAGAAAACCTTCTTTCATAGCTTGAAGCAGCTGTAGTACATTATCTCATTTTCCTGAGAATGTACTTCTTTTAGGGTGTTGTCAGCTGGGACAAGAAGGGAGCCAGAAGAACAAATCCTTACAACAGGTTCTGTGTTCAGCAAGGCATTCCAAAACCTTTTGCTGTGATGTGAAAGTCTACAGTGGTCTTCAGTTCAAGCTCTGAACGGTCTGTGCTGACATCTTTTGCTCATGGCGTTTGCTGCTGCTGCCTTCATTGCTGTCTGTGGTATCTCTGATAGGATATAACTTGATACAGCTGGCTTAGGTGCAAAATCACCATGAGCAAAGCTTTATGCCTTTCCTTAGGTGTGCTCTTTCATTGCATATCTCATCAAAATCAGGCAAACAAAAATGTGGAGAGAGTGGGTACTTCTGCATGTGTCATGCTTTGCAAATCAGGTGTATAGAAACAATCCCTTGCCTTGCTTGTGCCAGTGCACACATTGGAGCTCTATGACACAGGGTCTCATTTGCTCTTTTTCTACCTCTTCACGATCAGAAGAGGTTTAAACACCTGCCTACTGCTACAGCTCATTATTTTACTGCCAGAATCCTAAGTGGAAGTGGGGTAAGGAGAATACAAAGAAAAAATATTTTAAAGCGTAATTATATGCAAGATTCAAGTTGAGATTTAGATAAGGCTTGATTAAATGAGCATCATTTCTAGTACAAATGACTCTTACACTGAGAGTCCAATTATTTAAGGGAATTTTCACTTCCAGTTTAAAAAAGGTACTTTCTGTTCTTTGACACCACATCTTAGTTAAAAATTACTGTCTTTAAGTGTGTTCTGTAGGGTGGATCCTCAGCTGAAATGCACACATGTCATTCCAGTCTGGTGTAATTACATCAATGAATGTCATCTAAGGGTTGGGTGGATAAGAACATAGCACTAGGTACATAATGTTGCTCATTGATCATCATTGAATAAATTCACCTGATAATTTGAACTAGAAGGATAAAACTTTCAGGATTAAAAACAAAGAAAGAATACACGAAAGTAAACTTTTCTACATTCATTACATTGTATTACATTAGCACATGAGTGGAAACTAGAAGGAGAAAGCTTCTATCGTCTCTCATGCAAGTGACTTTATTCAGTGAAATTAAACTATGCTACTTCCAGTGGTAAATTTCCAAGAACAGCAAGCTTATGGCTTTCAGCAATAAGTGGCTTGCACTTAGTTGTGTATGAAAACAAACATAAAAATGAAACAAAAACAAACGGACAAAAAAACCCAGCTGAACAACAACAAAAAAAATTCCAACACACCAACCTCAATTTTCTCTCTTGCCACAACTGAGTGGTGCCTAAACTTTACATTAAAAGGGCAGTGACTGTATGGGGATTTTAACTGATTCGACCAAATACTTTAAGATTTTATTTATGCCAAAACATAGTACTCCCTAATGGGTGGGACTATGGGTGCTGTTAAATGAGTAGTGCTGTATGAGTGACACACAGGATTTGGAAGGCTGATTGAAGCTTAGACATCCTGGATATGTTATTGGCAGACATCATACAAGAGTAACAAATGGTGCTGATCTCTTGCCTTTTGGGATGATCTCTGTGGTTCCCTGGGGAGCCAGGAGAGCAAGCAGAAACCTCTCTTCCTCCCATTTACTGCCATGAGCTTGAAAAAGAAACATGCAATTTTGTTAGTGTTCAGCCAGCCAGTGGCTGCAACTAACATCAGGACATTCATTTCAGTTGCAATAAAAGAAAGCCCCAAGGGCTCCCCAGCGTCCTTCCTCTTTTATGGGCTCTGGTCCTGGCCTCCTACTCTTCCATTTGGCCTAGAAAATTCACAACAGTGTCTTACAGGCAGTCAAACTGGCATGTGTTGGCTGGGACCTGCAACAGGCCTGCCACGCTCCTCTCAGAATGTCTGCCAGTTTGTCTTTTCATATCATGGGCAGTGCTTGCAGCCCATGGATCCACAGCTCAGCTCTGATTTCCCTCACCCACACCAGGGTGTCCTCCTTGGACCCAATGCTCAGCAGATCTCCCATAGCAGGGGAGGTGCACAGAGCAGCATAATGGCCTTTCCTCTATCATGTGACCAGAAAAATTCCTTTTTTTTTTCATGTGGCTCTTCCTTTTCACATCACATTACTCAGCAAGGTGCTGTCTCAGGTGAGATGAATTTGTGTAAGCAGTTCCATCCAGCAATTTACAACCATTGTAAAGTAGTGTTCTTCCCTCAGGCTTTTATCCAAGGTCCATATTTGCTCATGGAAAAGCAAGGAATTAAATAGGGAGTACATTTTGGAGGTGCTGTTACAGAAATGCAGGTCATGATAAATGAAAAACCCCCATAAAATCTTTTCAATCAAAACATAAATCTGTTCCTATGAAGTTGAAGCTTGCAATATCCTTATCTCAGATTGTAAAGAATCTGTCTTTAAAGAAACAAAGTAAGTAAAGAATGCTGAACTTTTTTTCAAGCTTATATTTTTTCATCAATGAGATACAGCAAGGTGAAGGGCAAGAATTAGATGAAAAAGAAAAAAAAAAAAGCAAATGCTTTCACAGCTGATTGGTTTTATTTCTGACTTTGGAAGTGAGATCATCTGCTATCACTACTAACACCATCAAGATTAATTCAAAATATTCTGGCACTTCTGTTCATTGTTTTGAAATCTTTAGATGACCCTGTGAGAGGCTGTATCAATCAGAAAAACTATCACTTCCTTTTCTGTAGATACTTAACATACCTCACATTTTAGTAATATTACCTTGTCTCATTTTTAATCTGTGTCAGGGATTGTGTTTTCTTTGTTTCGTTTGCCTTTGAAACATATTCTAACCTGCTTTGAAAATCTGTATGGCTGCAGAGACAAGGGAAATGTTTGCCAAACATCTAAATATTTGAAACTGCACTACATAAACTCTCACTTCTGCTTTTCTGAGGTATTTTTTTTTATAATGCAGTGCTGTTTGCTATTATTGTTGCTCTGATGATAGTGACACTAGATGCTCTTGGGGACATTTAGCAATAAGAGAAGATTAAGGTAAAGTGACTTGCCTAGATCAAAAAGCAAGTAAACAACAGAGTTAGCATTAAAAATACTTTTTTTTTTTTTAATTGGTATCAAACCATTGATATATAAAATACATTGATATATACTACATTCTGTAATAGGCCAAACAATAATGCTAAGTAATGTAAAAATATGGCATATTTGTATCTTCCTAGCTTTTAATGTGCTAATCTTGACTGACAGGAAAACTTGGAAATATATAAATGGAAAACAACTCAGCAGAGATTTGGTAACTGTGACTTGGTACCAGTAAAACCTTAATCTGTATATATCTAGAAAGATGATGATTGAGTGAAGCAAAATCTCATTCTGCCATCCTTTAGGATGCTAGAACTTTTTAATCAAGAAATCACAAAAACTGAGGAGCATTGCTATATAATGGAAAAAACTACAAATTATTTTTTCATGCACAAAGGGCAAAAAGCATTCTATGCTAATTTTATTTCACAGAAAAGAAAATAATAAACAAATTATGCACATGAAATCCCAAGCACATATATAATTTGCATATTTACTTTAGTGGAGTTAAATTATTGTATGCTTCTGGATATTCTGACCCTTAAATGGTAAAATAGGCATCAATCTTCCTGTTTCACAAGAAATAACTTCTCTTGAAAAAAACATTGGTTTTAATTTGTAGATGTATTTGCATTCTTTGTCTTGGTTTTCCGTCCAGCTGCTGCTCTGTGATACGTGATCTAAAAAGACTGAGGATTTAAAAATTGCTTCTACCTTTTTCAAGCAATGCAGCTACTTTCTGTTCACGAAGATAAAACATTTTATTAGACAGTTATATCTGAATTTCAAAACTGGGTAGATTTCCAATCTAATAACCCTCTGTTCAAACTAAAATATATTCTGGGATAAAAATATGAATGTTTCTGCTGTTAAGATTTTTTTTCTGTTCCAGATTGTAAGATCATACATGTCAAAATAAATTGAAACAAAATGGCAAGGCATATTTCTATGTATTTTTGTGTTATTCTACACATCCAGAGGTCCCTTCCAACCCCTACCATTCTATGATTCATGTATCTATTTTAATTTCTGTAAATTATCTAAATTTTTGGATGTAGGTGTTTCTTCCATAGAGTTAAGACACCATAACACAAATTTTGGGGACACTTGGGGAAGCTATCCCACATTTTAAAAGCTCTTCTATGAAGCTGTTCAGTGGAAAAAACTATTGAAGTTGGCCGATCTCTCCAACCCTTAGAATTCAAGAGATGACCCACTGGATCATTAAATGATGAAAGTAGAGAAGTTGCTTAGTGGTTAACACAGTAAACTTTTCAATTTCCTCCTCCTAAGGGAACATACTGCTCTATATTCATGACAGGGAAGAAGTCTGGAGGAAATCCATGGTAATATTAATTATTTTTAAATGTGCTTAGAGAGATATCACTGGTTTAATATTGGATACCATCTGGATCCAGATTCTCTGGTTTAATATTGTATACCATCTGGATCCAGATTCACTGCTTGAGAGAATGTTTATAGTTATGAACTGCATCTTCACTATAAGATTTACACACTTTATTCCTCCACTTTCATGATACTGCAAAATAATGAGTTTCCAACTGGAAAACACAGGACAGAGTTGAACCTGTGTGGAGTTAACACAAGTTCTCAGTGAACTCTCTGGATCATATCCCTGTCCACAACTTAAACTGGGGAAAAGATGCTTTCAATCACTGATGATTCACAATGTTAAAGAAAAAGACTTGTTTTTTCCTTTTCTGCTGCACGGCTCTGAATGCCACTGACAGCCAGCCCTGCAGAGAGATGGAAGCAGAATGCAATCAGACTTCCAAATCTTCCCTTAATGTAGTGTCTTTCTTTGGAGCTTTTCCCTGTAGGGTACCTCTCAGATGGGGATAAGTAATGCTGTTAGTACATAATCCAATCACTGATGCAGATTGCTCCTAGACAACCCCGAGTAGCAATCTTTTTTTTCTTTTTTTTTTTTTTTCTTTATAAAGAAAGTAGCTTTTCTGCAGTAAAAAAGAAAAAAGGGTGTAGCTCAAAAGTTATTAACAGTGTATAAAAATCTTGTTGTATGTTGTCTGCATGTGATAAAACTGGGAGCTTAGTTTACCATGAAAAATCGTAAGTAAAACTATGAAATGTTTTGGTGTTCAGATTAGGATGCCTGTTATTGCACTGTGCAGTCAGCCAGGGATGTATACTTCTCATTCCCAGGCTGAACTCGTTTCTGGTATTGTTAAGGTAGAGGTCTTATTCTAGGTCTTTTGCTGCCATTGATGTTCTCAGTACCTTTTGTCCATGCATAATACAATGTTATTGGTGGTGTCATCTGCAGATTCCATTACTGGACTAGGACTTTCTAGGTGTGATTTGTAACCTGTTATTCAAATTCATAAAATCTTCCCTACTTCATTCTACCTCCCATCATGTATCTGTCTCCTCTATTTTGGCTGCAGACTTTTTGGGAATGGGACTTTATCTCCCTTTTAAATATATAAGGATCAGCACTCTTGAGGGACCATGTAACAAACAGAAAATCATGGAGTGATGTCCCACTAGCCAGTTTAAGCATGTAACTTTGATCTACTGAAGAAATTGTTGAAGTTCTCTATAGAGGCAATAGAGATAGGTGGGTGTCTTTAAAGCTCTCAAGATTGATGCCCTTCAGGTATCCAAGTTAAAAGCACAGTACCTAGCTCTCCAGGCTATCAGAAATGTTTGTTTCTACTGTTAAAATGGTTTGCTTGTAACTGTGTGCTCTCCCATATATAGGAACATGAAGGCCCTCAGAAAATACATACGGTTGTTTCATAAGAACTGAGTCACTCAGGTGTTAACTTCATGGTTTCCTCAAAATGTCTCAGGATTCTTTCAAAATGGCAATATTATCTGACCATAAACTTTCCTTCTAATCATGTTCTTTTCTTGAGCATTTGTTAATTGTACCACCAAAAGTCAGATTCGGATCTATACCTAGTCCACCTGACTTTTGTAGCAATTAGTGTCTTTTCAACAGTTTAATAATGTTAAGAGCTATGGTGTAAGCATATGAAAGGCTTATTTCAGCAAAGGTAAGAACTTAAAAAATATATTAAGACATACTCAAGAAAGATTACCAGTCCTCTTTGTGGTTTTGCTAATTATTGTGACATTATTGAACTGATTATGCAAATACAAGGATTCTGTTGCTATAAAGCCTCAAGTGGGAAAGTTCACAAATTTTGAAGAGTTTATAAACTAGAACAAGTGAATGCCTGGAACGAAAGTCAGCAGAAATAGGAGAAAAGATTTGTTCAAGACTATAGAAGAAGAGATAGCAATAAAATCAATGTTTTCTGACCTGGGATTGGTCTGTTACCACTAGGCCAGGTAATTTTATTTGCCTGGTAGTTTATCAGTTGCTTTTAGTGGTGCTAGGGATGGAATCTGCCATATCTTACAATGGTGCCAATCAAATATATTTCCTGTTAATAAAACTGATTAACAGATGATTGAGCCAAGCAAGGGGACTGGGCCTACCTTTCATTCCCTTGTAGATCACAATATAATACGGTTAATTAAAACCCAATTTTGGCTGATTCCATTAGGTCAGGGTAAGTCAGATACAAAACCAGAAAACAAAGTGTGCAGTTCATGTTCCGAGCTAAAAATTTCTGCCATCTCATATGGGGTAGAGCTACTTAGAGATTTCATATGGAGTTGGTGCTTAATGGAGGTGAAGAGGTCAACAGAGGCTGTCTGTTTCTTGTCTTTTTCTTTTTACAGAAACACAGCAAGGATCTCATTTTCTGCTACTTATATTGGTTGAAGGGGGCAGGGGATATAAAAATGTATGGACTCCTTAGCAGGTTTGTTAAAGTTTTTGATTCCCTTTATAACTATCATGAAAAGTGAAAGTGCTGACAATTAGAGTTAATGAGCACTTCATTGCTTGTGACAGTTTATTTCAATTAGCATTGTTGCTGTTTTCTTCTTTAAGTGGTGACAATGTTCTGGAAAGCTGTGGTAATATATGGAGCTAAGATAGTGTTCTCCAGAGCTGGCTGAAAACAGCAGACACAACTTGACCTTTACAAGAAAAGAATATATTATTCTTAAAGGAGCCTTCAGCTCTCTACATTTATATGTTTCTTTATAAGATTTTTGCCACCAAAGACCTCTCTATCTGTGGATCTCTCACAGGCCAAATGCCACACTCATTTCTACAGTTTTTCTGGAACAGGTTGTTCTGATAGAGATCACAGAACTAATCAACCTTCCTTCCTTCCTTCCTTCCTTCCCTTCCTTCCCTTCCTTCTTCCCTTCCTCCTTCCCTTTCTTCATTCCATTCATCTGTCTGCCCGTCCTTCTGTCTTTATATCCCTTCTTCATTCCTCTGTACATGTTGAGAATAAGGAAACATGGTAAAATTCAAGTGAGAAATAAGTGCAGAGGCGATGTAACAATCTTGATTCTCAGAGAGTTGATGAAACATGCACCTTGAGTGTTGATAGCTGACAATTGCTTATGTTAGTTTAAGAGTACTGGTTTCAGAAAAGTCCTTCTCCTTCCAAGAGATGAATCAATGAATCTGAGCATGAAAATCAATGTTTAAATGCAATCAGCCTGATCCTGCAATTGTGGATGTGTTAAGAAATTTGATATAGCACACAATAATTCCAGCCAAGGCTGAGTTATATGACATATTTGACAGCAGAGATGCTGGACTTCTAAAATAAAGTTCTAGTCCTGTGTGTCACTGAATCCATTTCATATTCATTTTCATGGTCTGTGCTCATTGTTCTGATTAAATAATATTCTTTCAATATACAATATAACAGATGGTTGATTTCTCAACATAGCAATATTCAGTGCCTTAAAAATCCTAGATTGACTAAGGTCAACAGAAACTCTGTGGGATATGTTATATCAATTTAACAGAATAATAAGCCATACCATGGAATGCTAAAACAGTTATTATATGACTGTCTTTTTTTATTTGCATGTAATCAGACCTACCTAGATATACTATAGCAAGTTTGATACAGTGTACATCACAGCTCTCCTCAACTAAATAAATGCTTTCCTTGAGGTCAGGTAGCATAAAATGTTCAAATGAACTATGTCCCTGAAGAATATCCAAAGATATTTTACCATGTTTCTTTTCTCTAACAGAAACACTGTCTGTGTCACTCAGAATTCTTTTTCCCAAGCTAATAATGAACATTATTGTCAACTTTCATCAGAGAGGCATTCAGTTTGTCTTCTGGAATAGGAAAATCTTCATTTACCCACTTACTTGTATCACTGATATTTTTGCTACCAATTCACTGTTTACTGGAATAATTTCATTAGCACTTTTAAGCTCAAGTTATAATCACACAAACAAATGCAACAGATTGGTTTTATAAAGTTATCCCAACAGTTTAGCAAAACAGAATACATATTTATATACGTGCATTAATCCATAATATTCCTTTACCTCTTCAATACATCCTGCAGTCCTGAAAACACCAAACAGGTGTAATGATTTAGGAAGAGGTAAAGAGGATGTCTACAAGGACAATCATTGACATAAATGGGAAATATGTGAGGACAGAAAAAGAAGTCTAAGAAATCAAGAATGCTGTTGATAAAGAGAATACAATGCACAGCTAAACAGTGAGTATCTTGCAACAGGATGTTATGGAGGTCAGATGTACAAGTGGATTTGAAAAATGATCCACAGATAGAAGGTGAATCTACCTAAACATTTTTCTTACTAAAGAGCATACCCAAAACACCAAGAAGGTTTATAATCAATAACCAAGTTTGATCAAGAACTAGAATAACTAACTTCTGTGAAACTTAGAAGGGTCTTCCAGGAAACACAGGAGACAACTGAAAATAAGTTTGTAGGCATATCTTCACCCATATGTTGTGGCCTTGGAGAGCAATTCCTTGCTTCCAAACTCATTAATTAAAAGCTTGATTTTCTGGTTGCCCCAAAGTTTGCTCCAGACAGCGCTTTGCAGGGATTTTTTAATTGCTGTATCATTCCCACTTCTTTCAGCAGTTTTTTGATGACTCCAGCAATCTACAGATTCCCATCTCTTTCCTGAATCTCACAGAGGACATCTAGTGCAGCTCCCCTGCATTGAGCAGGGACACCCTCAACTAGACCAGGCTGCTCAGAGCCTTGTCCAACCTCACCTTGAATATGTCCAGGGATGGGGCTTCAACCACCTCCCTGGGGAGCCTATCCACTCTTCTTCCCACCCTCAAGGTAAAGCCCTTTCAATTAGCCCTGCAGTCTCCTCCACAAAGATCCTCTTCCCCCTTTGAGAGAGGTGTTTTGTTTTGTTTTGATTTTGTTTTTTTGTTGGTGTTGGAGGTGGTTTGTTTTCTTTTTAAACTCTGTCCCCTAAGTAAGCCTGAAGCTGTTTGCTTGAATCCAACAACTATTAAGCAAACTTCAGGTCTCAGCTCATAAACCCCTACAGGGTTTGCACTGCCCAGCTTTCAAGATCTAATTAGTCAGCACCCATTCTCATCAAATCAAAGTCTCTGCATAACTAACTGTGAATTGTGTTGACTCTACAAAAGGAATCATAACTAAAACCTTTCCTGTAACTTTGTTAGCTTCTCACCTGGATTTGCTTCTCATAATTCCTCCATTTACCCATTTCTTTGTGCTGAACTCTGTTATAAGTGAAACAGTCTGAGTGCATATGTATGAATGCAACCAAATTAAACTGCACAATCACCTAATTGTGTACACACAAGAAATGCCATGCTAAGAGGAATTTAAAGAACCCCAGAGGAATAGTTTACATTGCAAAAGTCAATGATGATAAATCCAGGTAAATCCTATTTTAAGACCAGAGTTAATTCAAAGGGCAAAGGGACTGGCGAAAACAATGGGGAAAAAAAAAAGCCATGAGTAAATTTTCAGTTATTTAGCTTTATCTTGAGTGGGTTGTATGGGTCAGAGAATAGCAGAGACTGACATCCAAAAAATATGTATGCCCATAACAAGTCTGACCATGACTACAGTTAATTTAAATGTGTCTTTCACAGTTTATTCTGGTATTCAGTAATGTGCTTTTCCTCCTATCCTATAGCATTTTTTCATTTTAGCTATGGAGAAGGAATCTATCTTGAGCTTTGAGATGGTACATCTCTGAATAGTGCAGCTGAGCTCTGATTACATTATTTATGATTATGGTAAAAGCAGAATTTCCCTTTGCCTAGTCATTTCCATATTTCAAAAATGTTTTTCAAATTAAATGGATACAAATATTGATGTTTCCAGGAGAACAGACATTCACAATTTATATTAGAAAACATTGACTAACCATGGTGATAACGACTCAACTTTTTTGAATTTGTCTGGATAATCTCAAAAGGCATAAAAATCACCTGTTCACCTACAATATCAAGTACAGAGATGTGATGGCTAATTAGTATAAATATAATCTGAAAGTAAAATCACAATGAAATAAACTTATGTTCCAAAACTTAATATTTTCAGGTGCAGGTGTTGAAACCCAGGAATGTTTTGATATAGATAGGAAAGTAGTAGCTAGTTAAAGAAACTTTCCCAACCACTTCTCATCTTGAACACTTCAGGAAAATGGTGATGTGCTGAAGCAATTTTCCCTTTTAAAAGTGTAATGGGAGTTCTATTTCATCAAAGATATTTTATTTTTTAACCAAAGATCCTTTGGAAAATTGTTTTAGTGCAGGGAAGTTAGAAAAAAAATAGATGTTGTGCAATTCATGGTTTGGGGTACTACTGTGGGACATAGAAAATTCTCTTTATCAGGTAAAGCATCACTGAAAATTTACACCAGGTAGTTTTGATATTGCTTGTCCCAGAAGAAGGTACCATTCACAGAATGTTAGGGATTGGAAGGGACCTAGAAGATCATCTAGTCCAACCCCCCTGCCAGATCAGATTGCCTAGACTAACTTACCCAGGAACACATCCCGGTGAATGTCTTGAATCTTTCCAGACATTTTCATTGAGAGAGTCTGTCTCCATCCTCCCTACACTCACCTTTAACAGACATTGATGAGGTCCCCCCTCAGTCTCCTCTTCTCCAGGCTAAAGAGCCCCAGCTCTCTCAGCCTCTCCTCATAAGGGAGATGCTCCACTCCCCTAATCGTCTTGGTAGCCCTGCACTGAACTCTCTTCAGTAGTTATCTTCCTTTCTTGAGCTGGGGTGCCCAAAACTGGACACAGTATTTCAGGTGGGGCCTCACCAATACAGAGTAGAGGGGGAAGAAAACCTCCCTTGCCCTGCTGGCCACACTCCTCCTAATGCATCCCAGGATCCATTGGCCTTCTTGGCCGCAAGGGGGCATCGTTGGCTCATGACCATCCCCCTGTCCACCAGGACCCCCAGGGCTCTTTCTCCAGAGCTGCTCTTTCTCCTTCTGTTGTCAGCCACTCCTCCCAGTTTGTTGTCATCAGCAAACTTGCTGAGGGTGCTCTCTACCCCCTCATCCAGGTCATTGATGAATATATTGAATAATGCTGGACCCAGCACTGACCCTTGGGGGACTCCACTAGTCACAAGCCTCCAGCCAGACCCTTCTCCACTGACCACATCTCTCTGGGTTCTATCCTTTAGACAATTCCCAATCCACCTCACTGCACAATCACTCAATCCACACTTCTTCAGCTTGTCTGTGAGGATCCCATGGGAGACAGTATCAAAAGCCTTGCTGAAGTCAAGAAATACCACATCCACTGACCTCCCCTCATCTATCCATCTACTTATATCATCATAAAAGGCTATCAGATCAGTCATTCACTTGTTTTCCTTGACATTTTAATTCTTGTGCCTAAGAAAAAATCTTTGAGTTTCAGTTAAAAATGCAAGTTGTCCACCCATTATCTGTAGATTAACAGTACTATCAGCCACAGAGCTTTCATTGGGCACCTTTTATTTCTTACTGAAATGCTGTTATCATACTCCTGTACATTTATAAAATCTATAGATTATATGTGTATATTATGTAGAGAATTAAAAAATTCTACATGTAGGTGTCATGGAATTATATCAAAGTATTTAGTCACATAGCATATGCTTAATTTTGTTAGCTAATGCTTTTGTCTTAATCCATTACATGTTTCTTTTGGTATCCAGCTTTCATCTTTACTGCCACAGTGTCTCCACTAGATTTAAATAAGACCAAATTATTGCTTTTTATTTATTGGCAGATTTCAACCTTTTGGTCTCTTTGTCTTTAGTTATTTTATCTTTTTTCCTTAACAACATTAATTGTTCAGATTTCTCCTCCTAGCAATATTTTCTTGATCTCTAACTGTTCCAACCTGTCCATTTTTCAGAAATTCATGAAATTGTGTGAGGCTTTATTGTTAGTACTTGTTGTGACAGAGTGCACTGGAAGGATAACTGTATACTTTTATTCAAACATGAAGTCTACTGCTTCAGTTGAGAGCCAGACATATGGTTTTTAGTGTTATCAATTGATTTCTCTCAAGTCCTAAAAGTAATTACCCTAAATACACTCATATCATTGATCCTAAAAATAACCAAATGCCATATAAAAGATGCTGACGTTTTCCTGACAAGTGTGATTCATGAAGAGCCAGCAGTGTGATGACTGGAAATTTTCCCAGCCAAAGTGATTACAGTGACAACCTCACTATATGGGATGAACTGACTGAACAGCTGGTTTTACATTTACTCTTTATATATGCACAGCTGGCAAGTACCATATTTTGGATAGACAGATGGATATCTGTTTGTTTGGGGGGAGATAACATATTTATCATGCATCCACTGTCATCTCCTAAGACTATGCATTTCAATAAATATTAAACATAGAGCTTCAAATTATCAGAGGAAAAAAGGAATTTTAAGCCTCTGTGTGGTGCAGTCAGAGTTACAGTTTGAAACACTCATTACTGATGCAGTTCTGCACGACTTATTAATAGGGATAAATTGTGATTACTAACAGAAAAGGAAGTGATCTGATGGCATGGACACAAAAAGATAAGGGAAAACTAGGATATGAACTGTCTAAACCTTCAGCCATTCCTGTGGAGTCAAGAGGGTACGCACTTGCCTCTGGTGACACTGCATGCACCTCTTGCTGAGGTGTTTCATTGCATTGCACAGAAGGTGAACTCGGGCACATACACTATCACTTCAGAAGGCTAACAGAATCACAGAAAGGTTTGGGTTGGAAGGGACCTTTACAGATCACTTAGTCCAACTCCCCCCTGAAGAGATCAGGAACAACTCCAACTAGATGAGGTTTCTCTAAGCCCCGTCCAACCTGACAATACATGCTAAGTGTTTTCCCCAGAATGGCCTCCAAACCCACAATTTAGCCAGTTGAACTGAGTGATGCACCCTATAAGAGCTGTCCCAATGTAAATTCTTTTCAGAGTGGAATATTTTCTCTCAAAGTATAACCTCTGAGGTGCTGTCTTTGGTAATTGATGATTGCCATTCCTACACTGCAGGTGCCATCAGTATGCAAATAATTCATGACCATTTCTATAACTTCAGCAGTAAAATAATACAAAACCTGCCTGTAGACAAATTCACAGTTCCACGGGTCTTCCAGAAATACATCATTTCTGAAAGCAGCTGGTAAAACTCTCTCTTCTTACCTGTGTGTTCTCTCAGCAGAGCAAAAATACCTTCATGATTCATTCTCATTTTATTTAATGCACATGGTGAAAACTTGCGAGGTCACAGGGATTTATGCCAGCAGATTTGGCGGCCTTTTAATATTTACTTAGGCTGTAAAATATAATTTGAATTTTGGAAGTATTTGTCATTGTATCTAAGGTGGATAAAGGTATGTTTATTATAGCTGTGTTTGCTATGTGTGATTTACATTGTTATATGTTGACTTTTCATTTCCTCAAATGTCACAGTTGCATTTTTGTCTCCTAACTTCCTCGAAGTATAGAAAGTTAAATATTTTTTTCACACGGATAGCAATCAAATCTTGTTACAAAGTCTTAGGGTCATACTGCTGTACCTACCAAGCAATGACTTATTTTTTGAAAATACTTCACAGTGCCTTCTATTGTCAGTGTAGTATGATTCATCACACCCAGAAGCCTCACTGTATAGTCCATACTCAAGATCTATGTGTATACTACATTAAGCCAGTGGCCATAAGTAGAATTTCTTCTTATTTCTTTTTTTTTATTTTTTTTTTCTCCCATCCCCACCTCCACTCCTTTTTTTCAGTTTGCATCCTTCTCTTGGGCATCCCTCTTGCATAAACTGCAGATTGTGCCTGAAGTTTTGAACAATAGCCTCAAAGAAGACTTCATGGTGCTCTTAAAATATCATTTAAACACAACCAAGGAGTTTTCCCCAGAGCATCCATTATTCTTTTTCCCACCTTTCTTCTATATAGTTGTATAGAAGGTAACTGGTTCTTTTAAGCTGGAGGCATTAATTTTTAGATCACAGAATCACAGCATGGTAGGGGTTGAAAAGGACCTTTGGAGATAATCTAGTCCAAACCCCCATCAAAGCAGAATCACTTAATGGCAGGTTTCTGAGAATCATGTCCAGGCAAGTTTTGAATGTCTCTGGAGAAGGAGAATCCACAACCTCTCCTTGCAGCCTGTTCCAGCGTTCAGATCTTAAGCAATATTTACAGAGGGTTTTCCTCTTGGTTGTTTGTGTGTGTTTAACATACATTAATATACCATGTAAGGTACTTTCATTGATTTAGACACTATTCTGTTAGAATAGTTAATGTTAATAAATTATGGACTTAGATATGAGTGATACAGATAATTTATTAAGGATGTTTATTTAAACATTCTTACCATCTTTCCATTATCATAGAATCATTCAGGTTGGAAAAGACCCTTGGGATTATCAAGTCCAACCATTAACCCTAGTCTACAGAGTTCACCCTAAACCGTGTTCCTCAAAGTCACATCCAAACGACCCTTAAACACATCCAGGGATGGTGTCTCAACCTCCTCCCTGGGCAGCCTATTCCAGTTGCTGACTACTCTTTCTGTGAAAATTTTTCCCTAATGTCCAGTTTTAACCTACTCTACTAGTTACTGTTATCCCTGGTCTGACTATTTGGACCATTTAGGCAACTGCTCAAACAGTAACAGTCAGCAATTAAGCAATTGGCCATATAACAAAGAAGAGCATGTAAGCTATTTGTAGGAAATTCGTTCACCCATTTGTTGTCATTTGTACTGTATACAGATTAGATTTCATAGTTTACCACTTAATTAAAAAAATGTGTATTTTCAATATTACTGAAGACCTACATTTCAGAGAAATCTCTGACTTTTCATTGTTTCTGATGAGATCTTTTATTGTAGTTGTCAAGTACAAAGTTAGATGTCTCTAAGAAGTTAAAATTTTGGCTGGTATTCAGCCAAAATCAATCACAAATGCATAAAAACTAAATGGTGCATGAAAACAATCCAAGTATTTACAATGCAATGGGCTAAGTGTTTTGAGGAGAAAGAACTGCTCTTACATACCTAGTATTTTGTACATGTGGTCTGAACTCCCAACAAGCAGAGAAAATATCTGGGATCTAAGGAGCATCTTGGCATAACATTGACATTAATAAGATGTGTTGCTTACAGAAAGAAAAAAGGGAAATATTTACTTGCAATTTTGCTGCCTTGCAGTGTCTGGTATGGACAGGGTAACATTTGAGAAACATCTTTCCTGAAAAAAAACATGTAACACCGAAGGCATCTAATGGCAAGGTTGAGAAGTCAAATGACAGATGCTTGAGAAGTCAAACAGCAAGGGAATTTGAGAGTTCAGAAAGCAGATGCACAGCAAGGCGAAAGGGTTTATCTGAGAGAACACCTGCCATTTTTCATGCACCTGTTTAATTTTTTAAGTATAATATTTCTTCATGTGAGAGGATGCAAAGAGGCAAAAACAAAGACACAAACCCAAGGGAGTGAGGTGGTTTTTTTTTTTATTTGGGACTATCAGCATAGTTGCCCCATTAAGTCCTTTGTGTAATCAAATGAAGCAGCTGTTTACACTGCTGGATTTATTCAGACTGGGAAAAAAAAGGGGTAAACACTTCTAATGAAAATATCAGCCTTGCCTCTCTACACTTGCTGCAATGTTTCTGTTATTTAGCCACTTATGGTGGCAATTGGTGCAGAAAATCTCGTGAGCACACAAGGCTTTAATTAATAATCAGTTATTTTCCGCAATAAATTATTGTGAGGAAGGTCAGTTTACTGCTTGGACTTGAATATATCTTTAAGGATTGATAAAGAAAGTGGTTGGTTCAACTGCTTTATTAAAATTTCCTGTACATCTCTATGTAAAATTTTAGTATAATGCTATGTTTCTCATAGCTTTGATAAAGGATTTTGATTAGGATGTGTTGGCTTATTTGAAATTTTAGTGACTGAAAATTTTAATTACTTTTCACACTAAAAATAAATAATCCCTAAAGGGAAGTTGGTGTTGCTACACATGCTTGCTTCACACCCCCCCCCCCAAAAAAGATTATATCTAGCATATTATAGGAAATTCCTCAGAGCCCTGAGCTCTGAGACCTACCATAACAATGTGGAAAATATGTGTCTGTATAAACTCAAAAGCACACATAAAAATGTCTCAAACTTCATAGTATAAAGTAGAAAAGTTTATTTCATACTTTCATATTTCTGTACTACCTGTATATACAATAATAATAAAAAAAAAAACTTGTCACTTGATTCATACATTTTGTTATATGCAGTTTAATATGCATAATGCATAATTTAATGGATACATTAGATATTGAGAAATCTTGGTAGATGCCTGTTCCAAATTTTACTGAAGCATAGAGATGCAATCCTTTTTTTTGTTTACCTGCAGCTTTAGCTGCTAGTTTTTCTGCTTTTCTGGCCCTGATCCTCTACTAGATGAGGTTAATGAAAATAAATCTGTTTTGCTCAAGGGAATAGTATATAGGAGTATACATTTCCTGCTCATATATTTCTCCTTGTTTAGTTTGCCTCTAAGAGGTAAAAACGTTGTATGACATTCTTACAGTGTTTTATACGTCTTAAGGTTCTTTTGGATTGTTTCTACTCATGTACTTGAATAAACTATCTGGAAAATGTAACCAAATAGCCTGCTAACCATAAAGACATAAGAAAAAATGCATACAAATTGATTAATCTAAACTCAGACTTATGCTGACAATTAATTTATCTACATATTATCTAATTTTGACAAAGTTTTATATATATATTATTTGTGTTACATTTAAGCTATTTGTAAATATATAGCATTAATTTCTTTTTTCAAAGTGGCACCTATTTCTATTTCAACTTTCAATTCAGTTTTTGTATTATTTAATACAATATAGTGTTACAGAAAAAGAGAGCAGATCAAGATCTCAGATGTTTGTTATTTTAGGTATATAACAGTATCAAAAATTTTTTTTCTTAATCACAGTTATGGAAGTTACCTCAAAAACATAGCAACAGATTGTATCTGTTCAGTTCTTGTGTGTGTTGAAATTCCTATGAGGTGACTTCACCCTTCTTTGTCAAAGATAAATAATGGAGAATGCAGAGTTCTTCCCCATGTAACATGGTCAAGACTGTCCACTAAATAACCTTCATGACAGCTACTCACAGTAGCTATCTAAACTTTCTTATCCCCTTTTTAAACATACACTAACAGAGTTTAAATAACTTTCAGATTATAGAACAGATTTTAATGCAGAGGTGTCTCTTTCACCCACTCACATATTTTTTCTTCTGCATAGAGCTGCATATTTTCCATATTCCATGGTACCTAATTTTTCTGGAAGTTCTTTTACAGAATCAGAGCATGTTAGGGGTTGGAAGAGACCTAGAAGATCATCTAGTCCAACCCCCCTGCCACAGCAGGATCACCTAGACTAACTCACCCAGGAACACATCCAGGTGGGTCTGGAATGTCTCCAGAGATGGAGACTCCACAACTTCCCTGGGCAGCCCGTTCCAGAGCTCTGTCACCCTTACTGAGAAAAAGTTCTTCCTTGTGTTTCCCCTAAACCTCTTGTGCTCCAACTTACTCCCATTGCCTCTTGTCCTGTTCTCCAGGCTAAAGAGCCGCAGCTCTCTCAGCCTCTCCTCTTAAGGGAGATGCTCCACTGCCTTAATCATCTTGGTAGCCCTGCGCTGGACTCTCTCCAGTAATTCTCTGTCTTTCTTGAACTGGGGTGCCCAAAACTGGACACAATATTCCAGGTGAGGCCTCACCAATACAGAGTAGAGGGGAAAGAAAACCTCCCTTGCCCTGCTGGCCACGCTCCTCCTAATGCATCCCGGGATGCCATTGGCCTTCTTGGCCGCAAGGGGGCATCGTTGGCTCATGACCATCCCCCTGTCCACCAGGACCCCCAGGTCTCTTTCTCCAGAGCTGCTCTCCAATAGATCAGTCCCCAGCCTGTAC
>JANHGL010026219.1:0-13869 GCA_024611195.1 Ceyx melanurus | reverse complement strand
ACTTGAAATATGTGTTATCTAATAAAATATTAATGTTAGTAAAGTGAATGTAATAAGTGGTTCTCATATGAAAGCATATCTAAACCCATGATTTTATTATAAGATTCAAATGGGACAAAATGTTCTTAGACTAGGAATAATCCATAACAGATTGAACATTCTAAAAAAAAAAATAGCAAATGCACAACACTAATTATCCTACAGATTCAATTAGAAATTCTAAAATACATATTATAAAGGAGGAAAGACTGAAATAGATTGGTTGCTATAAAATAAAGCTAGTTTATTCCAACAGGAAAAAAAAAATCCAGATTATGAATCCTTCTAAAGAATTTGGAGATATATTTAATAATTTACTCTAGGTACATGTATCACTGAGCCCAAAAATTGCAATGTGTTTCTGGTGTAGAATCACAGAAGCTTAAAATTGCAGATCTAGATGTTTCATGTATCTGCAATGCTAAAGAATATAGGTATTGCAAAATGCAATCTGTTCCCAAGAAATATAACCTGCTTTGAATAGACTTAAGGTTTGGTAAAACATCCACAGATAACTGTCAGAATGATTAGTTTTCTTTACCTGAAATGTGCTATGCTTCAGATTGAAGGAGATACAACTGTGAAAGGTTATGGGTGGGTTTTTTTTCTTGCCATTGAAAAGATAAATATCATTATTCTTGGGAGCACTCATGTTTTACTGAGGGAAAGTAATTTCCAAAAAACAGTCAATAAATTGATTACGACTATCTGCATCTTTAGCAGGACATAAAATAGTGTGCTGACATGGAAGAAGGACAATGAGAAGCCAAATGGTGTATTAAGACCTTTTACTGATCTCTAAATAAAGAGAAAGCAAGGATTAGTAAGAGAGAGTAATGCATCTGGGGATGAGGAGGGAAGACTAAAAGACATACAAAAGCCAAAACCATAAAAAAACCACAAACAAAACAAACCAACTAAAAAATCCAAACCAAAACAAAAAAACCCACCATACAAAAAACAACAAACCAATAAATGGTAAAAATGCATAATACAATGGAAAAATAAAAACATTATTGTGGCAGAAGAGAGCTGGGTGTTTCAATAGACTGCAAACACTGTAAACTAGCATCATTATTTATGCTTCTGCCTGAATATGTCAGGAATAATTCCTTTATATGGGAAAACTCTGTAATGTATTACAAAAGTGCATAATGGTGCTGTGCAGCTGTGATAATCTAAATTATATTCATGGGGCTAATAAAACATCCTACCTTTCCCTACAACCTCTGCTTCATTAAGCAGAATAATGCATGTAAGACATAGAAGATAATTATGATGCTTTGGCATGGGGGACATCTGGCATAATGCCTCTAGGATTGGGCAATGGACTTGAAAAAAAAAAATCCAAACAACTAATATGGAAGATCTTAGAAGGTAGAAATACAAATTATTAGGGATGTGAAATAGTATAATTAAAGGAAAGAAGAAACTGAGATAACACAGTGTTATTGGACTTGAAATATTAAATAAAATATAAGGGAAAGGAAGGGGTGATTAAGTCTACTAATGGTAGAACAAAAAATAATATGCTTAATTTGTAACAAAATTATTGAGTTGTTTAGATATTAGCATGAATTTACCAAATATTTTGATGATTACCTAGGGAGATTGTAGGGTCTCAATGCTTTTTTTTAATTTTTTTTTCAGGGTGGGAGTCAGAGGTGGGATAATGGATCTTCAATGTAAGATAAGAAGTCGTGCTTCACAGAGGATAACTTTTCCTTGGAACATGACTTTGTTAGGCATCATTTGGGTCTGTGATGTGTCTCTGTCATCACAATGTAATTATAGAAAGTTCCCATGATTGCCAGTGTCAGCCAGCTGACAGTGCTTGTGGCAACTGTTCACATCTTCAGCTGCATGTGAAGTTTTGTTGTGTGTTAACTCGTGGGCTGCCAAGATGCCCATCCTGTTTCTCTCTCACTTCCCCTCCTTGAAACAGGAGTACATCAGTTTAGGGTAGGGGAAAAAGAACTGAGGTACATCTCTGTTAATTTTGTTGCTGTGTCTCTAAAGATCTCATTAACACCACTAAAACCTTTCCTTTTTGTTCTGGTTTGAGTTAGAACAGAACTAATTCTGTTCAGTGATTTTACTTTTCAGATCAGTTATTCTAACTAATTGCACTGTCTGAAGTTATCAGTGTGTTTTCACAGGCAATGTCTACTTGTAGTAAATAGTAAATACAGAGCTAGAACATCACAGTAATGCCTCTATTCTGAGAAAAAAAAATCATAGACAGTTTACTGAGAGAGAATGATGTAATAATGTTAAATAACTAAATAAGAAGAATCATATCCTATATTACTTTGACAATCAAAATATGATTTTTAGGTGTTTCCCTGTGATGTGTATGTTTGTATACTATCATCTTCTGTATGAAGTAATTCCTCAAAACAAAATAGATATTAAAAATTAAAATTCAGTTTTCCTTTTGTCTCTTTTGCTGCTTTTGTAAATAGACATAATCATTAATAACTTTTCTTGATCAGTTCTTTAGAACTTTTAGATTTGAGTAAGTTTTGATTTTCAATTTCCTTCCTCTATATTATTTTTTTTTTTTCTGCAGGAAGTGTTATTGAATCAATGCTTGAATATCCTTTATTTATTCTATGTTTAGGATACTCAGTAAATTTCTTTTATGTGGAGACCTTGTGACATGAGAATTTCAGCCATTGTAAAACCCATTCTCTTGAAAAACTTTCATACATATTGGCACTACAGAGAAAAGTAGCACTTTGGATCACAGCTCCCAGCTATTAATTCTTACACTCTATTACACTGCAGATGGTTTAAGGTGAAGGGCTCAATTCTCTGCTGCAATGAGTCACTTAGTAGGTTAAGCAAACAAATCTCTATAGTAAACAGCTTCTCAACTTCTGAAACAATAACTTTTCCTCCTTTTGCTATATATCAGTGTTTCAATTTCTCATTCTAAATGCTCAACTGATAAAACATTTTACTTCATTAGTCATTTACATTCCCACAGTTGCTTTATTATTATTTTTTTTTTTAATATTTCTTGATTTCACAAGTCCTTTTCTGAAGACGCATGAACAGGGGAAGTTGCTAGGGAAGGAGTGAGAACAGCCTCTATATTTACTCTCATAATCTCTCAGCACTGTTCTAAACAGCAGCAGATTTTAGTAGACACTGTAATGGGCATTTTTCATCCATGTTTGTCATATACTTCCTGTGTGGTCCCTTCTCAGATAAGCCTGTTATGCGTGGTGCAGTCAGAAGCTTGGCAGTGTTGGTGAGTGCATCTTGTGCAACTGGTCCAGCTTCTCAGCAATGGTTTGCCTGGAAAACACAATATTCTGCTTGATATGTCAGAGATAATGGGCTTGGAGAAGTCTGTGTGACTGTTACATTGTAAACTTTCCTAATTTGCACCCTTCAATAAACATTCCACCTATAGGAACTTTTTCAAATATGAAAATTATTTAGTAAGATGTATTATGAGTTTAAAACAGCTATTGATATTCCTCCTGTAGTCTGATATTCTTCCCTCATGTAGCTGCACAGAATGAATGCTCTGGCAGGGGGGTTGGACTAGATAGATGATCTTTCAAGGTCCTTTCCAGCACCTGACATTCTATAATTCTATGATTCTATGATTAATCTGTTTTCAGTTGTGCATTAGAAGTGTTGAAATGGAAAATGTTTGTGAACTCAACAATTTTAACTAAACCCCAGAACATTCTGAGATTGGTTTCTGTCTTCTTGTCTACAATACAACTCTAATTGTGTAATACTATTTTTTAACATTGCAAAAGGATACAGAATTATGACTCTATTAGTCAGGAATCTGAACACCACTCTCAATACTGTTGCAATAATACTTAGTATTTTTTTATGAACCCTTAAACTGTTTATTTCTAGAGCAACAACGTTTTCAAACTACTTTGTCATACATGCCAGTTTGTGGTGGCTATTTGGATAACTGTGTATATGATATATAGAGTATATACTTTTTTATTTCCTCCTTTTTTTCTTTTTAAAGCTCCTTGAGAGCTGACACTACCAGAAATGTGTGTATTATGAGCTATGTTCCACTTCTTTGATTAAGAAAATGGTTCCATACATTTCAGTAGCACAGTTCCTGATATATAGGATAATGTAATGAAGCCACAAAATTTGCACCAATTTGTACTATATTTGCACTTCTGTTTTGAGCATAAGTTCTTTTACTGCTAGGAGATATTTCAAGCATTGTCTTCCAACTGAAAATTAGTTGCTTATGTTGTCAAAAATGTCAGTCTCTCATCTTTGTATTCTTTTTCTTTGTTTTCTGGGCCCTTTACATTTTGATTTGGTAACATAGCTCATATTCCATTCTATTATGGAATTAATTTAATGACCATTAGAAGTAAATATATTGTAATCTGAAATTTGTATTCAGGAAATATTTTATTGTTATTGAGAATAATGAATAAAATTTATTCAAATTCAGAGTCCTTACTGATGAAGGGCTTAATATCATTTGATCAAGTGCCTGCCTTTGAGGAGATTTGTGAAGTTTCAGCTCTGCAGTAATTTACAAATGATTTCTATTCCAAAAGTAAGCATATTTAGCAATAGATTAAATAAAAAACTAGATGCTGTTACTATGTTTAAGACATTGATCAATACATTATTAATTATACATGAGAACTTTAATTTAAAACATCCCTGGAGAGAAAACAAGTATTATTGTTTTAATAAAATATTAAATTCATGAGCATCAGAAACATTGTCATGATTAACAAAGGATAAATAAGAATAAATTAATATAATAAACCCTGGGTTTGTTTTAAACTGGCCATGACTTGGAAGACCAGAACCTGAGCTTCAACAGATCATGGGGTTTTTTTAAGAAAATATTTAAAATGAACATAAATAAAAATATAATGTGACTTTCTTTGACACTTTATACTACATCTACCATTCTGATTATAGGCCCTGATTGGTATGGCAAAGAAATTAAAAATAGAACTGACTTTCAAGGAAGAATGTGAAATAAGAATGGTAATACACTCAGTAGTAGTCGCATAAATCAAGGAAACAAATTAGTATAATACAAAAGCGAGGTGAATTACAGCCTTAAAAAAAAAAGCCTGATGGGGTTATGGAGAAGGAAGGGTCACACTGTGGAACTAAGAAATGGGAATGATACCCATGGCTGATTGGAGGCCAGTGATATCAGTGATATAACCTCTGCAGGGTTTTTTTCATCTACTTTTTGATGAAATAAGATAAATTATTTTCCACTCAAATAGGGTGAAGTAAGTGATGGCCATTTTCAGTTGAAAATATAGAATTATAGACTAGTTTGGGATGGAAAAAATCTTAAAGGTCAACTAGTCCAACCCCTCTGCATTGAACAGGGACATCTTTCACTAGATCTGGTTGCTCAGAATCCCATCTGACCTGACCTCGAATATTTACAGCAACCATCTCTCTGGACAACCTGGACCTCAGTGTAAAAGATTTCTTCTGTATATGTACTCTAAGTCTACCCTTTCTTATTTTAAAACTGTTACCCCTTGTCCTTTTGCAGCAGGCCAGGACAAAAAAGCTTCCCATATCTTTCTTGTAAGATCCTTCAGGTAATAAAAGTCTACAATGAGGTGTCCCTGGAGCTTTTTCTTCTCCTGGTATTTCTGTACTGGCAAATACAATCAAAAAATATTAGTTGAATGACAGGTTGGTATTGTCTTTTTTTCCTCTTTAAACTTAAGATCTAGTCTGCCTAACATTTTTGAACCATTAATTGCAAGAATGTTAAGGTGTTATGAATGAATAAATAGTATAAGAATTTAAGTATGTTCATAAGATACATTGCTTATTTTAGTAGCACATCAGCAAACATGAATATATATTATTTCAGTTTATGCTAACCTCTTTTTAAATTTGTCATGCAGGATACCAAATATTACACCCAGAAGACATTCCAGTTGCCTCCTCTTTTCACTTGTACTTCCTTTTGTTCTTGAAAGTTCCTTACAAGTGTAAAGATCAAACCTCTTCTGCAAGAATAATATGGTGCGATTCAGGAATTTATTTTTATACTGTAAAAAAAAAAAAAAAAGCTGGAAACTGAATATTTGAAAGCTTTTCTACATAGGAAAAAGAAGAAAGTTCACCGTATTTTAAGATACTGAGTTAGATGCACTGCACAACATATGTTCACTGGTATTTTGGCTTCTTTAAAAATGCTTGTAATATATTTTTGTTAAAAAAAAAAGAAGGATGTTAATTAATATCTAGAAAATCTGAACAGAAGTATTTTTGTCTGAGACTTTATCTTACAGAAGATCTGCAAAGGAAGAAAGAGAGAGAGAAAGAACATGGAGGATCCAATAAGTCAGTAAACTGCAGTGCAAAGAACTCTTATGCTTTGTCCTTCTATGTATCCTCCATGCATGAATTTGTCACTCTTGTTTTGTTTTCAGAAATAGCCATTTTATTTACTAGAGATTTAGTCCCCTTCAAAAAAAAAATACAAAATGTTCCATGCTGAAAGGCAGCATATTCTAAGTGATTTAGAATTTAACTCCTTGAAGTCTCTGAAAATCCCATTGCTTCATAATCTCTTCCATAAAAAACACTTCTTTAACCTAGTCAATCTCCTAAACAGCAGATGTAGGACATGATTAGATTCCCCTTACCTGTTAGGGGAATTTTGACATTTCAGATGAGAGCAGGACTAGGTCTTCAATCCTGTGGTAATAATGATTTTGAGGTAATTTTAAAGTTACCTTTCTATTGAGTATGATTGTTATCAATGTTTTGGAATCACCATTTCATAATTTCCCATTTTATTTCTTAAAAGCCAGCATTTAATATATACCTTAGTATTTAGAAATCTGCAATGAACTTCTGGATATAAAGCTGTTTCCATCAAGTCTTACTAATTTGCATATTGAAGCAGCAATTGGATCCCACCAGCTTCTACATCAAGCTGTGGGAAATGGTGTCAAATGCCTTACTGAAGTCCAGGTAGACACATCCACAGACTTTCCCTCATCCACTAGGCAGGTCACCTGATCACAGAAGGAGATCAGGCTGGTTAAACAGGAATTGCCCTTCATGAACCCATGTTGGCTGGGCCTGATCACCCTGTTCTGCACTTGCCATGTGGTCACCCCCAAGACGAATTGTTCCATTATCTTCCCCAGTACCGAGGTCAGGCTGACAGGCCTGTAGCTCCCTGGATGGGGACATAGGGTGCAATGGAAGTTTGTGAAGCTTGTGCCATTTCTGGAACACAGATAGACAGACTCAGAGGTCTTCAAATAGGCCCTAGAAAGGACCTCTGAGGGAATGACAGTACCTCAGTGCTCCCACTAGTACATGTTAAACTGTTACTTTCATTTCTGGGATAAGAAAACAAAGAGTATAATCACTATTGTAGTACAGGTATAGTACCCATAAAGTTGATGTAACTACTGTAGTTTTATTCTTCTATCACTGAAAGCAAACCATAACTCTTTGTTGTTTCCATTTTTACTTTTAGGTAATAAACTTTATATTACTCAACTATAAGTGGATTTATTTATTTGATGCATTTAGTCAGGTTCAGAATATTTTGGTAGCAAGTTAAGTGTCCTGTCATGATGAATTCATTTTATATGCATAGCAAAAGAACTGATGATCTGACTAAACTAATTTTGTATTAATGCTTCTCCCACATGTATCTCTTTAGATGTTCTACTTTAATCAGAGATTAATTAGGAGTTATTAGACACATTTTTTTTTATAACATTGTTTTGGGATTTTAGTCTGCAGTCATCCTTGGGGTCACTTTGGACCGAATTTATGGCTTTGTGCTTAGAACTCTACCAGAGATAAATGAAACTCTTATTGTTATTAGCTACTGTCTTAATATCTATCAATATGATAAAGATTGACTAAACAAGATTTTACTTCTTAACTACCTTAGAAAGAGAATGAAAGGATGAAGAGAGGTGAAGGTATCTATGTGGTACAGACTGGGCTTCTAAGTTTTACAATCATCACTCAAGTGTCCTCTAGATCTAAACAAGTTATGTGCTATTCTTTATTCCCTAGAAGGGAGAGGGTTTATGGCACTTAATTATATGCTTCTAGGCTTATGTCAAACTGAATAGCTAGATGCTAAATTTTGAGTACCAGGGTGTTTACTTCTACCTTGTCGAAAAAGCAGGCTTACTACTGCCTAGCCTGCCAGTGAGGCAGGGGCTGGAATCCATGCCTCTGTCTGCCAGTCATCTGTTCTAAAAAAAACCAGAAATCATTCACATTTGCTCTCTTTCTGTGCCTGAAAGATTATTTAGTTGCTTCAGGCAAAGTGGAACACATTCAGTGAGCAAAATTAAAAATATATTGATGATCCAGTCAAATGCATGTCTGAACTGTGCATATATATATTATTTTTTTATTGGTCTGTCTACCAGATATAGTCTTGACTAGTACCAAAGGACTCTTCATGTGATAGTTAACTAAAAACCACTAAAAGTTACATAGTTATCCCTAAAAGTCTGTTGAATTTATTTTTACTATGCTATATTTATACTATCTGATACCTGGATTATCTGATTAAATGCTAGTTTAGGTATGTCTGCAAGAGATCAGTCTTGCACCTTTGTTTGTAAAGAATATTGAAACAGATTTTTTTTTATGGAAATCAGAAAAAGTAGTGGCAAAACTTTCCAAGAAACATTATTTCTCATCCATATTTTCTGCACATTAACAACTCTATGTTCAATAAATTAATTTTTATGGATCACAGTTTTAGACACCATCATACAGAGTGCTTAGCTGTATACTAATAACTCAGTTGTAAACCTCTAAGTACCTTGGCTATGTGTTGTATATATATGTTGATTTTCTATATATATTTGCACATGAACTTCAAGATTATTCTAGAAGTTATGCTTGTTTACCCAAAAAAAGCTTAAGAACATTTAAAATGTTAATGTTTGTTCAGCACTGTAGGAAAAAGCAGAGACAGAGACTATGATATACATCAGGAAAAAAACCAAGCCTAATATGCTGGGTTTTTTGTGTGTGTGGCATCTGCTCACATCTCTAATTTACAGTCATTTATTCATACTTTCAGACTTCTGTACATAGACTTCAGAAACTTAGCCAAAGTTTACAGGAAAAAATATATTAAAATGTATTAACATATGTATATTTATATATTAAAACATTCTTATAATACTTAAGTATTATACATTATTCTCTCAGTTGTGAGACATACATTTCCACCCTTTCCATAACCTAGGCTAGACTCATTGAGACTTCAGTTTCTCAGCAGGGAAGCCATTCAGTTTGATTTCAGAAGTGGGACTGCCATCCTTTACTACAGTCCTTATACAATAGTATGTGGAGATGAACAATATTCAGTGATTCAGCATGTGGTTTGTCTAAAGACAGATGTCTAGTGTCATTTGATATGCCATGGCTTCCAGATGTTTCTCCCAAAGGACAGAGGTCACCACAGGTCCTGTGTTTCATCTTGCAGCCCAGCAGCAGAAACATATATATTTAAGAGTGCTTTAATGGCATAAAACAGCCATCTTTAGGTAACTGAACCTTATTCAAAGATGTAAAATTCAGTCTGAGATAAATAATTTGTATGTAAGTATCTTTGTGATAGTGGGTAGTCATATGTTAGTCAACTAAGCTTCCATATAAGACAATATGTCTTATAAGTCTTAGCAGAGTGAAGAAAGAAGTGCAGCTCACTTTTAAGTGATCGTAAACACCATATTACTACTTAGCTTGCTTTCTTGAATCCATCAGCTGCATTTACTAGATCTCCATTGTCTGCAACATAAGTCTTGACACCTTATATGTCTGTAGGCACTTTAATGTAGACACCTAAATATAAATGTTTTAATCTTCAAGTGTATCCTGCCCTAGATATTTACTCTTAGATGTTAACAGCTGAGCTAGTCACCCCTGGGTCTTTTATAGTGAATGGAAATTTTAGATCCATTTTAGAATTCTTCTTTTGATTAGATAAAGTCCATGCCAGCAGTATCTATTTCTCTCCTTTTACTGTAAAGGAACACTGGGGTGACCAGCTCTGCCTATACCTACTAGTTCCTGAAATTTATGATGTTATCAGTTCACCCAGTTTCTTTATCATTAGGATGTTCACAATCTTAAGCTTAATAACATTATTAAATGCATTAATAAGTTAAATTTTGTTTCCTTGTCACTGAATTTTCAAGACCAAAAGGAGTTACTAGGTGCATGCATGCTTCTGCCATTTAATGTTTTTCTTACTAAAAAAAATGACCTACTGATATTCTTACAAGATTTTTACTTCTTATGTTAAGCAATTACAAGAATTTTTAAAAATAGCACCCACAACCAACCTTCCCCACAAAAGCAACAAACCTAAAAATGTACTATTGATAGCATTTCCAACCGACAATCTTATTTTTTTTTTTTAAAAAAAAGCAAACCCCAAGAATAATGTGTGAAAATTGTTTAAAAAAAAGTTTTAATATTCAATTTCCAATTCTATGGTAAAAATAATAACAAATCAAGGCAGGCACCCCAGTTCAAGAGGGACTAAGAACTACTGGAGAGAGTCCAGTACAGAGTCACCAAGATAAGATTAAGGGAGTGGAGCATCTCCCTTATGAGGAGAGGCTGAGAAATCTGGGGCTCTTTAGCCTGGAGAAGAGGGGACTGAGGGGGGAGCTCAGCAGTGTCTATCAATATGTTAAGGGTGAGTGTAGGGAGTCTGGAGCCAGACTCTTCTCAGTGTCATCCAATGACAGGACAAGAGGCCATGCGAGTAAGTTGGAGCACAAGAGGTTTAGGGTAAACACAAGGAAAAACTTTTTTCTCAATGAGGGTGGCAGAGCCTGGAAGGGGCTGCCCAGGGGGGTTGTGGAGTCTCCTGCTCTGGAGATATTCCAGACCTACCTGGATCTGTTCCTGGGTGACTTGGTTTAGGTGCCCCTGCTCTGGCAGGGGGGTTGGACTAGATGATCTTCTAGCTCCCTTCCAACCCCTAATATTTGTGAATCTGTGACCTGAACTCCTGTGGCAAGAGAACACAGGCAGTTTGATGCTCATCTCTCCAAGCTTTCACTGAAGTATTACATCTTGGATTATGGTGGCTGCATCAGGATTTAAATGCCATGTAGCTAAAAGGAGACAAATATATGAATGGGTAGAAAGGTTTTGCACTCCCTTTATCAAATTGTCTTTCCATGCCATATTTCAGTCCTGGGATACTTCTGATAGGTGCTGAAGGATCTACTGGGGCAGAAGAGAGCAACAATTGTGCTGCCCATTCCATTAATTTCTTTGATGAAACGAGGCTACTGGGATGACCCAGCTGACTCCTGGGATATTTTTCTAGAGAACAAAATGGAGTGCTGCTGTTATGATTAGAGTATGAGAAGTATCAGGTTTGTTGTCTTAGCTGTGCTGTGTTTTCTCATGCTCTCTCTCATGTTGATTGCTAATGACAGGCTTTGGCAGCCACTAGCCTAGGCAGTCTTCCCTGTGATGGGAACCAGATGGATGGTTTTGCTCTGGCTGCACCAGGAAGGGGAGGAGAGGGAGCCCTTTTTTGTGGGGTCCTTGGTAGGAAAGTGTATGAATGGGGGAGGACCAGTTCTCCTCTATCCCTCACTTCCATCCCCTTGAGGCTCCCTGCTTAGCAACTTTCAGCCTCACCCTTGGCTTCCACTTGGCTTTCAAGGGATTGTGCTGTATGCTACATTTTCATTACTGGTACAGTTGTTGGAAAATCACATTTTATGATGTGAAAAATGCAGTGTTCTTGACTGTCAAAGCTCCATTCATCTGGAAAAAAATCCATGTGAGGCACTCTTTTATATTTCATGTATTTTGTGCATTGGTTAGAATGCAGAAAATAATGAAAGGCAGAATTTTGTCAACTTTTGCATCTGCCTGATTGGCAGAGCTGACTGATTTGTTTTTTAAATGTATTTATTTTTTGCACTAAGTACTATTACTCTCCACCCTTTCACCAGAAATGCAAATAATATGTGGAACGTTGAGAAAAGTGAGATGCAAATTATTCAGTCCCTCCAGGTAGGTCTGTGAAGGAACTGGAAATGTGACTGCAGTGTGGAAAAGCACTGTCTGCAGCAGTGAGAACAGATCTGCATTTCAGGTTTCTGTGGATGCATCTATTTTATTTTTATTAATTCTTTTTTTTCTCCTTTTTCCTTTTTCTCTCCTGCTATGAGTCTTTACATGGGTTCTATGGAGTTTGGACATCTGAAGAATATTGCTGTGTCCATAAATCCCTCTGCCCCTTGCAGGAGCTCAGGTGTGATGTGCCCAAACTGCCATGGCTGTTGAGTTGGGCACTGGGAGGGAGCTAAATCACCTTGGTGTCAGTGAGAACAGGCAGATGCCTCTCCTGAGATCCAAACTGGTGTAGCTTTTAGAGTGAATCAAGCTTTCCCTTAGGGGAGGAATGTGGCTCTGTGCCCTGCTCAGCCATGTGCCAGCTGCATTGGTACATGGGCATGAGTCAGGTGGAAGGAAGCCAGACTGACCTGGTGGTGTAAGATGCTGCAGCTCTTGGCATACCTTTGCAGCAGGGCTAACTTTTGTTCCTACTTCACCATTCTTCTGCCAGGAGACAATTCTTCACCAGAAATACAGTTTTCTGCCTTGGTGCATAGGCATACACCCCAAAAAAAGGCAAAACTAAACATACAGACAGTTACTCCTAAATGCTTTGGTGTAGGGCTTCAGAAGATCCAAAGGCTCAGTGTGTTTGGTAAGACACTGGATCTTCTCAAGATGAATGAGTTTGGAATATAAAGAATGTCTCTGACATGGCAGAGAGGAGAAGCTGTGGTATTTCAGAAAATGTACCCAGGCTGGGGCCACTCTGAGTCCCTGCCTGTTAAAAACAGTTATTTTGCTCCTTGAGATGCAAACTGGATTTGACAGCTACTGTTTGCTGTAGCTGTTTAAGAGATGGCAGCAAAACAGAAGAGGATAATGTCTGATAAATAAATAGAATTTATTTACTAATAGGTAAATCAGAATTTATTTACTAATAGAGCAATTTACTAATTGCTTTAATGACAAAGATAACCTTTAACAAAAGGTTAATGTGTCACATCAAACCCTGCATCCTAGAGGTGGCTTTTTCCCTCTTTTGGGTGCTAACACAATTGTGTGGCTTAATGATGCTGTAATGCAGCTGAACAGGTCACTGCTTGGTTTAGGGAGCAGAGGGTTTTTGGCTTGATACAGGCATGAGAAAAATCACATCCAAGTTTTGCTAAGTGTATTTTGGAAATAAATGCTGAAGTTTAATCAAAAAAACCCCAACCAAAACACCATTTATATTTTTTTTCCCCAGTAAATGAGGTCATCCAGCCTGATTGCCTGGCCCATCTGTTGCCATTCATAAGTATGTTGTTTTTTTAAAGGGCAATATTAAATGGTATTATGTAGTTATTTACTTCTGTATGCCTCTTGGCTTGTCAAGCACTGTCATTGTATTGACCACTGTTCTTAAAACAGAATTTTGTTTAAAATAATATATACCTGCCATCTGGTTGAAAAAATGCAAGCTTCCCACACAACTAAGTGGAGTTGTAGTGCAATATTAGGGATAGCTTGTGTTCTCTGGAATATAGCAGTTGATGACAGGAATCAGCCAGTTATCAGTGGTCTTTGTGCTATTTAGTATCTGACACATATGGAAAACATGCTATTTATAATGATGCTATTATGTTATAAAACTAGTTGGGGCACTATCTCTGGAGCTATTGCAGGGGAGGTTGGCCAAGGCTCTGAGCAGCCTGGGCTAGTTGAGGGTGTCCCTGCTCCCTG
>JANHGL010026218.1:65269-94079 GCA_024611195.1 Ceyx melanurus | reverse complement strand
AATCCCCTCTCAGTCTTCTCCAGACTAAAGAGCCCCAGGTGTCTCAGCCTTTCCTCATAAGGCATGTGTTCCAGTCCTTTAATCATCCTTGTAGCCCTTCATTGGACTCTCTCGAGCAAATCCCTGTCTCTCTTAAACTGGAGAACCCAGAACTGGACACAATTCTCCAGGTGAGGTCTCGCCAGTGCAGAGTAGAGGGGGAGGAGAACCTCACTCAATTTCATAATTAAAGATCAAACAGCAAAAAGAAAGAGGTTTGGACAATCTGGCAGCCTTGACATCAGGTATGGGTCTTGGAATGCAGTGGATTACAGGGCATTTTCTTCATCCTGTGCTTCAAAACTGAGCACAGCCAGCCCGAGGATGCAGGAGCCTCTGTGTTTGCCAGGGCAGCCACAGGCGTTGGGCTTGCACGCGAGCACTTGTCTCTGGCAAGCTCTTAGCTGCAGTCACACAGCTTGAGCTGTGATGCCCAGTTTGACTGGAACAGGTGTAGTAATTTGCATTTATAATATTTTAAATGACTTCTGGTTTGTTTGTTTGTTTGTTTTCAAATCTGTGTGCAAATAGCAGGAGTGTTGTATTCAAAACTGAAGAACTGCTGCAATTTCTCCTGAAATGCCTCTTTCTCTTTTGGGTGCTTTTCTTCTTTGTAAGGAAAGCATTTTATTGTGCTCACTCCAGTGGCATCAGTGTCTGCTTAGATTTTTATCCATTTAATAAGATTCTAATAAGAAGCTAAGTCTGGGTATCTTTTAGGAGAAAGACAGTGCAGTTTGATTAACTTTGCTAGAAGTATGTAGGAGTTCACAGATACACCTGCACGGTTTGGTGCTGGCACTGAGCTCACTCAAGTGCATTATAAAGTCATGACTTGTTCTCCTTATCTTACATTAGGGTCTCCGTTATCTACTATCCTGAGCTTGCCTTGGATTTGTGTGAGCCTACCCAATAAATTTGTGACTTTGTGCAGCATCCCAGTTGTGGCTTCCTGTGCAAAAGCGAAAAAAAAAGACAAGGGTTAATAAAAGTGCCAGCTCATTGCTTTAAAAAAAAAGAAAATAAAACCTTTGTAGCAGCCTTTTTCATAGAGGTGTCTCTGAACAAAGACCCTGGCTCTGATTGTGCTTAAATTTTTGAGGAGGGTTTGACTTATGTCTAAACATCCCAGTAGACTGATTTCTACTTGTTTGTGTGGGGGAAAAAAAAGAAGGCATTTCTTTCACCAAAGAAAAAAAGCTTATTCCAAACTCATGATAGGCAAGGGAGAGGTGCTGCCCACCACTGAAAGGCTGCCACCGCTTTGGGTTGTTTCTACGAACACCCAGGGACAGTGCACAGCCTGGGACAGGGTGACCCCAACACAATGTCCACTTGTTTTGGTGGAGCGGGTTTAAGAAGGTCAAATGTAATTACCCAGTGGGATTGTGGCCAAGAGAGTGTGATTAATTTCCCCACTCTTTCAGAAAAGCCAGTGGGAATTTGAATGACCCCAGCAATAAGACCCTCAGCTTTTTGTACATCGTTTGGAAGAGCAGAGCTCCCTTCACATGCCCAGCCCCTCTGAAGGCTCTGATTTGGGACTGCTTCAGCAGTGAGGAGGGATAGACAGGTGTGGAATGGTTGAGAGTTCCATTTACAGAGCTCCCATCAGCTCAGATGGGTCTGGAAAGGTATCCAGGCAGCTATGACCTTGCTCAGGATGATGGCTGTTAGAGAATGTTGCAGCAAGTGTAGGTTGCAGCTGTGAGTTGTTGGTTGGTTGTTCCTCTCTGATTGCACAAAAGTATGAATTTTCCCTTTGCAAAACTGGAGCAAAGTCTTCAGTTCAGCATGGCTAATGCACAATAGTTGCAAAAAATGTTCCTGTATGTGCTGTACTACACTTTTTTTTTTTCCCCTTTTGCTCTATTTTTAACAACAAAGGACAGACGACTGGTATAAATAGGGCTTTGTTAAGTGCTGCTCTGCTAAAGCCTCCTCTAGTCCTCGCCTCATCTGTGGGTTACTGCTGTTTTTTATGCTTCTGAATTGTGCCACCTTCACGTACATCACCATGTTTGATGGATCTTGAGCATGCTGTGAGGAGCTGCCAGGCAGGACTGGTGGCACTATTCTTGTCCCTGCAATATTTGCCAGTCATCATAAATGCCAAGAGTCAGCACAGCCTGGGTATTGTCCACCTGGTTGGCTTTACCATTTATAACATGGTTGCTTCTAGTGAATGTGTCTTGCAAGCCAAAGGGCAACCTAAAAGAGTAAAACACCTCAAAAGTGAGGGATAAATAGTAAAGTGTGGTTTTTTTGGTGGGTTTTTTTTTTTTTTTTTGGTTTTTTTTTTTTAATTGTTTCAGTTGTTTGGGGTTTTTTTTTTCAGTATTTTAGCAAGAAAGACAAGTTGTGGAGAATCCAGTGAAAACAATGGATTATCTCCATGAAAGGGTTGGCTTCCCCAGACTGACACTTCGCAGCAAGATGGTATTTAAATGCCTTGTGGTATCCCCAAGTGTTTAATGAGAGGATGATGAGAGACAGGCAGAGCTGTCTTCAATGCATGCTTCAATCAAAAGGGCAAGTCTGGCATGAGTGAACAAGTTTTATTCTTTTTTTTTTTTTTTTTCCTTCGGCAGTTAAATAAACTTTGATGTGCAGAATAACCCCCTAATAATAATAATAATAATAATAATAATACACTGAAGAAGACCCAAGGAACTGCTGGCGGTTTTATTTTCCATTAAACACACTATCATTTCTAACATGCATCTGATTTATATGTCTGGTTAACCATTCAAACGCCCTTTTTCTGACTTGATATATATCGCATTAAAGTTTTATAGTGATTTATAGAGCATGATTACAGCTCTGAATGTAAAGTTCTGGAGCACCACAGTACAGCACCCCACCATCTTGTGGATGGTGGGACTTGTTGGGTATTCCTGGATTTGATCTGGAATGTGGAAGTTGGAGTACAAGTCCATAGATTTTTGGATGCCTTCCATCAGGAATGCTTGATGAGCGGCAGCGCATTGTGGTTTGGGTCAGATTAAATAGTCTAGATCTTTTTTCTTTTATTAATCAGTCATAAGATTTCAAAAGCTCTTTGTCTAGAGAACCATCAGCAGAACTGCGCCATACCTTGAATGTCACTGTGCAAAATCAGCTGCTGCAACACAGATTTGGAGGGAGCAGTAACAGCATTGCAGTAGAAATGGCATTTTGGAAGGAGGATCAGCACTTCAGCATTCCTGCCTGTGTAGTTAGTACTCTTTTTTGGCCTTTCATTAAACCCACTATTAATACATTGACATGATCAATAAAGTTCTGGTTTCAGGGGACATGTCCTAGTATGCTCTCATCTGTTCTTACTGTCTCCTTTTTCTTGCTGGGAGGAGGAAGAGTGTTGTGTGTGTTTGGTTTTTTTTCTTCTTTTAAGTTGTCTTAAGGGTGTGTATTTGACCAGTTGATGCTACTGAGGGCTAAAGAGGTTAATGTTTTATATTGGCAGAGTCCCTTCTTAGAGCCTGTGTCTTTCTTCTCAAGACTGTATTTTGAAGTTTCTGGCATTTTTTGTGTTCACTCCACATATAAAGACTGGTAGAAGTACCAGTGTTGGATAGTGGAGTGAGAGCCAGAGGCCAGGTTTGATCTTCCTCTAAGTTCCATCCTCCTTGATCTCCACCGAGCAGGGCACAAGCTGCCACTCTTCACTGTCTTTGCAGAAATGGAGGCAAAAATGAGTGACCACATGAATGGAACCATCTGTGGATTTATCTTGAAGTTCCTTTGTCCAAAAACGTTGTTGCCTTGACACAAAGGTTGAGCTGGTTTGTACAGATTCCTGTATGGGAAAGATTAAGTCAATGTTTCTGAAGTTGTTGGAACTCCTTTTGTCTTGCCATCTTTAAGTCAGAAAAAAAGGGTATCATAGTTCAGTGAGATTTAATATATGGAATTTTGGTTATTAGTTTCACTTCTTATGACAAAATGTTCGCACTAGTGGGTTTGTGAGTGCAAAAAAAAAAAAAAAAAAGGATATGTACAGCACCTCAAAGTTGAATTAAGGTCATATTTGTAGGTTAGTAGCAACCAGAAATGCTGCATTTCTTTACCTCTCCCTGGATTTAAATGTAAGCAGATTCATTTATCAGAAGAAAACAATTTAGCATCGTATCTTTGTAAACTCAATGGGATTTGACTGCATTCCTGGGCATCACCTGAGCTTCAGATTTCAGGTACAATCATTCCAAGAATGAATATGCAGAGAACAGCATGTGCTGTGGGGTGAGTTGTGTTAAGTGAGCATCTGAGAATCTCAGATACCACATTGAAGAGCTTGGGCCTTGGAGCTGCTGCTTTTCTCACTATCCCCAAAGCACCTTGTTTGAGTAAGGAATTTACTGTGGCAACTGGGAGTTGAAAAATCTTGTGTGTTTTTATATAATCTGTGGCATCTATGCACAGAGGTCAAAGATGATGCATCTGCTGCTCACTAAGCTCCATGCCCTTCAGCACACTGCAGATCAGGATGCCCTTATTTTCTTAAATATCCATGCTGGTGGTTGAGCATTACAGCTTCATGTTACTGGTTTTGGTTTAAGGAGAAGGCTACCTACCCAAATATTTCTGGCCACCTCCTCATTGCATTCCCTATGTTCCCTTAAACCCTTAAAAAATTGGATTAATTTATTTATTTTTAGTCTATCAAAATTATTTTTTCATGGGCTTCTTTTCCGTTTCTAAACTGGGTGAAACCACAGTGTTAATACATCCTCTTCCCAGTCATATATAGGAAGTCAGTGTGAGCCAAGGTACATATTTTATGTTAGTCAAAAAGAGTTAAGTGTCAGGATTTCAAAGCAAATTCTGCCCTGCAATTTCCAGCATAGAAAACTCTGGCTCTCATGTCTAGATTCAGAACAGTTGGTGCTTTTATCACAAATCTTTTGTATTTTCATATTATTTTGTAAGGGGTGGGGGTGTGTCTAGATGCTCACCAAAATTACCTCTCCCAGTCATAATCCCTTTGGGAAAAGCCTGCAATGTCAGAAAAACTGTAGGTAATGAAGCCAGAGAGGGAGCCATCTGGGAGAGGAGGAGGAAAGTGTGCAATGCTGTGCTTTACCATCTCAGAAAGAGCAAAAGTGGCTCCCCTTCTGGCTCAGCAGAAAGATGGTGGAGTTGGTTCATCCCCAAAGGTATTTATGTGAGGAGGGGACAAGCTGTTATCAGTGCAGAGGGAAATGAGCCTGAAGCTGTGCTCCTGCTTACCTGGTGCATCTTCCTCATCCTGCTTCCCTGGACATCAGGTGGGGATAAGACTTTACCCAAGGTGCTTTCAGACCTATGTAGCAGTAAAGCTGCTACATTAAGAGCAAGAGGTTGCTACTCGGGTAAGGCACGGTGCCTAACATAGCAGTGTTTTAGTAGTGGGATTTTGATTTCTATCCTACGTTTTCAGGCTCTTGGGTGATTAAACCACCATTAAAACCGGACTAAACAGCTCAGGGGTTTAGTGTCACAGTCAGTTGAGATGTGGAAGTTTGTGAGGTTCCTTTTTGATTTATCATTTATTATGAACATTTATCAGGCAGGAGATAGGGGATAATCTTCTGGTTTGCTCCTTGCTTGTCTGAGCTATACTGGGTCACATCCAATTTGATAACAAACCTTGAGCTCAGCTGGAGGACCTGTGGGATGGAGGAGCCCTTTGCTTCTGCGAGTGGGAAGGAGGAGGAATCCCGAGCAGCAGGCTGTGGTTTTAGCTGTGCAGCATGAGCCTGTCCACAAGGATTGCTCAACCTCCTCGGGGCTGGCTGGTTTTGCTGCCCACTCAGCCTGGGCTGTCCAAGCCCATGCAGGGACGGCTTCCAGGGATGGTGGGAAATGGCGAAGGCAGGAATAAGTCTTGCAGCTCCAGCCTGGGTGGCCGTCACCACCTAGCCACAGATAGGAACTTTTTTCTTCTGCATAGGAGGAATCAGGACCTCACTTGTGTGCGGTGGATATCTGCCTGGGATCTCAATGATGGTACTGAGGGAAAAAGTCATCCTGCAGTTCTCTGAAAATAGGGTGGTATTTTTGTGTGGAAGGGGTGAGAGAGCAAAGATGATTTTCACACACACACACACACACACACACACACCCCCCAAGTAAAGAGTGAGGGAGGAATAATCAATTTCTGCAATATATAAATAAACAATGAGCAATCTGGGTGCAGGGTAGGAAGGAGATGTCAAGAGGGCTCCCCTGGGGGAAAGGAGCAATAGGAAAGGTGAAGGATGAGGGGTAGGAGCCGATGCAGAAATCATTCTTGTGCCTTGTTTCTGCTTGCTGAGGTAATGTTGTTGTTTTTGATGGAGAGCCGGAGCGCGTGGCTGAGCTCAGCTCCCCCGTGTGATGTCTCTGCTTGGACTTGCAGCTGCAGGAGGAAGGCTCTTGGTGGTGGAAGTGACAGCCTGCACCTTAAGCAGCCTGACAGCCATTTGTTATCATCACTTGTCACAGTGGTAAATGTCACCAGGATCCTTTGGTTTTTTTTCCTTTTTCTTTTTTTTTTTTTTCTTTTTCTTTTTTTTAATGCAGCTTGGTAAACATTGTGGGTGTAAATCTGGAACAGTGTCAGTGTAGCTGGATCTGCCCAGCTGTTCTGGGTGTCTTGCTTGGAAGAAAGAGTAGCTTGGAGCTGGCACATTGGGCTGCTCTCCTCTGCTTGGAGACACTGGAAAATATCCAGAGGGATGGGAAAGACTAGCAAAGGGGGAGGAGATACCAGGGATGTTTCAAGGGGATCATGCAGAACTGTAGCACTTCCCATCTATTCTGCACTTTGCTAAGCTATAAAATGCCACTTTTTGTGCTTTGTACTTAGCTGATAAATCCATTACATTCTCATTTACCTGGCTTGCTTCTTAATATGACCTCTATTGGATATTCAGTGTTTAAAACAGTCATGCCTGATAGCTAGTGTCCAGGGGGAGGAGGAGGAGAACACTTCTGTGTCAAGATTCAGTGCTTTTGGTTCAACACTTTAAACGTGAGCTTCCGAGAATCCAGCAGTAGGAGTTGATGTTTACATGGTAATGTGTGTGCCTTCATCCTCAGGCTTCAGCAGGAGGCTAACCCTGGGCTCCCGGGAGGAGCCAAGGTAATGACGGTGCTGAGCAGCCCCAAACGTGGCAGCTGAGCTACAGAAATGGCCATGGGACCCTGGTGTCACCCAGCTTTGCCCAGGGGAGGCATTGGCACCAATCAACATCTCTCCCTGGTGATTTCCAAAGCCGTGTGGTTCCGTGGGCATGGTGCAGAGATCTTTGTCCTAAAAAATTCCAGGATCTACAGCTGCACTGCTTGTCGAGCGCTTGGGAAGAGAGTTGGAAGGTTTTCAGTGCTAGAAGCCATCTTTTCTGTGTCTTTGCTGGAGAGCTGTTGAGGTTCAATCTCAGGCGTCATTTGGGCTTTGAAACTTACCCAGGAGTGAACCAGACTTTGGACCAAGAATAAAACCACATCTTTGGGGTTTTCTCATGGGCTGCTGGGTCTTGCAGTCAGTCTTGCAGTTCCTTCTGTGTTGTTTTACAGCACAGCTCATCATATAAAATCCTTGCTGATATTTGTCAGTGTTGTGTCAGTCCAACAGTGTAGCTCAGGTGGTGATTGATTGATTGATTTATTTCAAAATAAAGTTTCTTGATGTGTGTATATTTCAATAGAGAGCTCAGATCTATGCAGTAAAGATGGTGAATGGATAGTTAAGCGGGGGAATTTGGCCAACACTACCTGGCACACAGCTTGGACAGTTAAAATAATTTATTATTATATTTTCCCATCTGTTTGTTATTATTAAATATGAAGTTCTGATGTTGCACAATCTTACCTTTTGGATTTATGTTCAGAAAAAATCGATGTATAATTTTATCAAATAACCTTTTTGCTCTAAGTTATGGCTATGAACAGCATTTTGAACTTCTGTGAATTGAAAATGAAGTTAAATATAAAAAACCCTTCAGACACATGCCACTGTTTGAGGGGCAGCATTTTCTCTTTAGAAAATTTATCCTGTATGTGAATATCTTGCTCAAGTGTTATATTTCCATACTAATTCCTGAGTTGCCAGCAGCTTATTTTCCTGCTTGGAAAAGAAAGTGATCAGCCTGGCACAGTTTTATCCCTGGCTGTGCACGCACAGAAGACAAAATCTATATGTATACCAGCCCTTGTATAAAACTGCTGTGAACCAGAAGGTTCATGTGATTGAACAGGTAACTCCTGCTGGTACCTGCTGATGACTGAACTGAGAGCTGTAGGTACCTGTATGGTCAGTTTTGTCACACGTGCCGCTTTGCGTGGCCACTTCCTGTAATGGAAATAACTCTGCAGACCAACCAGCAGTTCCAGAGATTCCAGGTAATTACTAAAAACTCCCCTCTCTGCAGATACATTGCTTGGAAGAGGATCTGGGTTCCTCTTCTGAAATGAAGCACTTTTTCACTCCTTTTGGTCCAGAAGCTTGCTGTGCTCAGTTCTCTTTATTGCCACATTTCTAGATACTTTAAAAAAATATTTTATCTGTGATAAAACTTCTCCTCTTGTGTAGTCGCTTAGACTGGGACATTGTGTCATGCTAAAAAACTGTATGTCCCTTTTAAATGGTTTTCTAGACCAAAAGAGCAACTCTATGTTAATATAAGAGCAGAGAAAATTTTTGTAGTAAAGTTCACTAGTAACATATTAAAAATTGTCTGGTTTATAGAGTAATTGTTTTAACAAATAAAACAAGTCATTTAGAATTGCTTTTGGTTGCCTTACTAAGTTTCAAATGTTTTGGTTTTTTTTCTTTCTTTCTTGTCCCTTCTGTGAAGGGCTTTACCAGTGTGAGCTACACAGTGGCCTCGGGTGGATGATAAATCACGGGAGGGAGCAGGGCTGGTGCTGGGTCTACCTTCACACGTGTTTCAAGTTACTGACTTTCAGCCCCCAGCTTTACTGACAAGTTTCCCATTAATGATTGAAAGTTCTTTGCATCAAAGCCTGGACAGTTATTTCTGTCGATAAAAAGAACGCATTCTCGAGCGACTGTTAGAGGTGTTTCCATTCGCTCACAATTTCAGTCTTAGAGCATTGGCAGGAGATATTTATTTTTTTTTTCCACCCCCTCCCTGCTTTGGGGTATCGATGACCATTTGTATGGAAACTCCCCAAGCGGTACCTGCTCTTTTGCATTTCCTGGTTGGCTTTCCATTGCCAAATGCTTAATGAACTACATGCTCCCTCGCTGGCTCCCTCTTTGTTCTGGGGCACATGCGTTTTCAGCCTGAATTAATAATGCTGTAGAGTGAGGACAGAAAAGCCGGTGATTAATTCATATGGTTTGTTTTATGCACTGAAGTAATTTGGATTCCTTACAGCAGGGAGAGCTGAGCGGGTGTGTGAGGCTTGTGGTATCGGGACATATGTGAAGGGCTGTTTAATATCAGTTGTCACTATCCTGTGTGATTTAAATTTTATTTTTTTTTTAATTTTCTGATGTGGTTGATTTCAGTGGTTTATCTCAAAATATAAAAAGCTGCTTTTTCAAATTAAAAGCAAAAATTCTAATTACATGCTACAGAATATCCTCACAAGTGAATTTGGTGTCACGCTCATGGGAAACCCACCACCCAGGTTGCAGGCAGCTTTGAGGGACAAAGGAAGATGTTACTGTACACTGTGTTATATTGTCATTAAACTGCTGGATCCTCCCAGCTGGCAGCTTCTCAGCAAAACTAGGGGAATGGTACTGTTGGTGGAAAAACATGCTGCTTCTGCCCTCCTTTCTGTATGACGGAGGCTTTATAGCGTTTGCAGCTGGGCTGGAGAAAAGGCACCGTTCTGGAGTTGCTGTAGGTAGATGTTTGCTGGGATGCCCAACCCTGTGTCTTTCATGAGAAAACCCTGATGCAGGTTATGTTGGGGTAGCCAGAATCAAGGCTGTGACCAGAGGTCGCATGAGCATCAAGTTGCTGTTGCTGGGAAACTGGCTCTGCAGACCCTTTGCTCTGTGCTGGTGGGCTGTGTAAATCCAGACAGCCTGCAAGTGGAGACCAGGAGGACTTCTTTTCACAACAAAATTTAGGTGAACAGCCTAAACTTTGTGCTGCTACATTTTTTTTCAGAATCCATACTGAGTATCCATGGGCACAAACAGAGCAAAGTTCTTGCTCTAAACACCCCCAAGAATTAATTTGCAATTGGTTTCCATTCTGTAGCAGAAGCAATAAGTAGTAAATGTTTAAGAGCTGTAGGAATCGGGGAAAGGGCTAATGATTTTTGAAATGCATTCCTGGAAAAAAATAACAAACCAACAAATCCTCATTGGTTAAAGTGTTGGGCTATTTAAAATGAAAGATTGCATCCTGTGAGTGGTGCTGGGGTTTCTTGTTTGGTTGGTTTTGTTGTTGTTGTGTGGGTTTTGTTTTATTTTGGTTTTGGTTGTTTGTTGGTTGTTTTTTTTGGTTGTGTTTTTGTTTTGTTTTTATGATCTCCTGGCTAGAGGAAAGACAGGACTGGATTTTGGGTTGTCATTATTACTGTGTTGTGTTACTGACTATGGGATGTAGATGTGAAAAAAACAGAATTCTGAGGCTTCAGATCTTAGCTATGGCTTCATAATTTTGCTGTGTCAGGAGTATCAACATTCCTCCATCACTCTCTCTGGCCCTGTAGATGCAACAACGTTTGTGCAGACCCAGATGAAAGGGTTGCAGTACGCTGGGACAGAAATAATTAGTGTACTTAATTCCCTGTCAAGGGAAATTTGACGAATGGGGCAGAAGACAAGAAATGAAGAGCCCCAGAGTTCTAAAGCTGCTGGTGATGCCATCAGGTGCCTGCAGGTTGGGGGCATCTCTGATGCCTGCTGCAATGGGACCTGGATTCCAGTGCAAAGCCACCCAGCCCAAAGGATGGGGAAGAGGAGGTAAACTGGGGTGATGGCACGGCCTGGAGCAGATCGTGGAGGACCAGATACTTCCCACAGATTATGTGGCACGTGTTTTGTCTTGCATAGTCATTTCTGCAGAGGGCAATTATGTAGTTACTTTGCTGTGGGTAAATATAGATGCCAGATTGCGTGAATTTGAAGGATGTTGTAATTTTGGGAACGTGTATCTGTTTTAATTTCCTTTTTGAGATTTTTTTGATTGCGCTCTTGATACTTCTCCCATCAGATTATTCTCTTTACAGTTGAGTGTGACAGCTCAGGGCTGTCAGGACCATTTGCTCCTGTCCGAGGTGAATTTGGGCTTGGAGACTGCATTGGAGGGGACAGGTCAGCAGAGCAGCTGCTTCTGTGGCCATGCAAGGAAAAGGGAAAAAGGAAGCAAAACACAAGACTTAGAATCTTGTGCCTGTAGTGATTCAGGGGCAATTAAGGAGCATAGCTGTGATACTGTTGAACCTACAGTGGTCATCATAAACCCTAATATGCCAACCATGTGTTGCTCCTATTTATACGTGAGCAGTTAGTCTGTGTTCAGCCCTTTGCTAAAGGTCTAAATAATAGTTTTGTTTGCAAAATAGTTTGTTTGCGTGTTTGTTTGTTTGAAAAGTATAAAGTTAATATCCAAGTTGCTGGTTTTACCGGGACTAATGTTGAATTTTGCCTCTTTGAAAGCTGAGTGTGGCTCATCAAGGAGCTTCCTTTGAGGAAAATGTCTTTGGAGGAATATTTTTATATTTGTTTTGTTAATACATGGTGCTATTGGCTGTTCAGTAGTAGGTAACAGCTCTGCAAAATAGCCAGAAAACAAAGAAAAGTATACGCTTTCTTTTCAAAGTGTTGAGGAAGATGAGGCAAAGTCAAAGTAACTTATCCCAGCTTCCAAGCTCAACCATGCAGTGGTGGTTGGCAAAAACTAAGACAGGCTCATAACTTCCAGGAATCAAGAACCATGTTTTCCTTCAGGTGATATTAACAGTGATCATTGTCAGAGAGATGTGCAGTTAATGCCACTCAACTGTAGCTGTCTCATTAGCAAGATGCTTGATCTGGTAATTCTTAATTATGTTTAATGAAGCCCTAGGGTGTGTGTGGAACTTCTACTGATAGATATCAATATCAGAACTGGGATCCTTATTGAAAAATAAAGTGGGGGGTGGCAAGAGTACAGGGCCAGTCTCTTTTCAGTGGTACCCAGAGATGGAGTGATATGCAGCAGGCACAAACCTAGGAGGTTATGTCTGAACAGGAGGAAAAACCTTGGTGTGAGGGTGTTTGAGCCTGGCCCAGGCTACCCAGAGAGGTTGTAGAGTCTCCTCTCTGGAGAGATTCCAAACCTGCCTGGACATTGTGATGCTGGGCGTCCTGCTCTGGTTGGCCCTCCAGTGGCAGGGGTTGGTGCCAAATGATCTCCAGAGGGTCCTTTCCAACCCTCACCATGATCAGATTCTGTCCCCCTAATCAGAAAGTGTTTGTGAAAACCCATAGAAAAATTATCTTTTCCTCTTGTTTCAATGTTTTCAAGGGAAAAAAAAAAAAAGGTTCCTGAGGAATTTGTGCCTGTGCAGGAGCAAACACAACATTGGGATTGTAGTAATAGCTTTTTACTTTGTTTTGGAAGTGTTTTCTCCTTCCCTTGTCTTTTTCCTTTGTGGCTGGATCTTTGTGTTGGAGCCTGTCCTTCCATGTGTGGTCCCCATCCCAGTGTCCCTTCTGCAGAAGCAGCATCCAAGGGAGGAGAGGGCCTGTGGCCAGGGGCCACCACAGGCATGCACTCGCCACAGCCTTCCATCACCCTCACTGGGCTTTTGGCAAGACCTTTTTAAGGGGCATCATGTATGACCTGTTTTCAGGTACAGGAAAGAAAGTACCAAACTGGTAATTTCTTGTGCCCTTCGGACAAATGGGAGTTAAGTATTTGGAATGTGTTAGTGCAAAATGATCTGATTCTTTTCTGCTGAAAAGAAGCACATTCATATTTATTTTAAACAAGTAAAGCAAACCTAGATAATTGCTATGGATGCTTTGCTTGCCCAGGCAGGTGACAACTGTAGAGGTTTAAGCAATGAGAGCCACCTGGGAGTGGGATGCCCTGTTGCCACCATTACCAGCACTAACACCTACTGTAGCAAAACTGAGAGGACTTTGGGGTCTCATCTGTCTACCTGTGCTCAGGGTGGTGGCAGGGACTCCATGCCTGCTGGGGGCTGTCCATTGAGGGATACGCAGCTCCCAGGAGCATCCTGGGCAGCCTGTGGGACACAGGAGACGTTTGCTGGTGTCCTCTCCTTCCCCGCAGCAGTCCCCAACCTCAAAACACACCATTTGGTTGTGTCTTCTGTCAGGACTTGCACTCCAGCTGCTCTTCCTGAATCTTCCTTATTTTTACAGAGTGGATTTCAGAGTTTCTTTTAAAACCATCATAAACAGTTAAAACAACTCAACCACAGCTGTCAAAATAAATAACCCTGCTTTGTGTTGCTCTATCTCTTTGTTTTCTTACCACTCTGAAACTTGCTTATTCCTAAAAATGGAATCCACAGTAATTCCCCCAGCTGCTGGTTCAGATTAATAAAGGGTGTCTGTCTCCATCTCTCTGCCCAGCATCTTGAGATTTTCAAGTTTAACAAGTAATATCTGTACATGTGGCGAGGAAACACAGTGGCCAGCACGTTAGTAAGAGCAACACTTAATGGAAGCCATATCTGACTGGTTCTCAACATAACCCTGATTTGTACTTACCTTTTTTTAAATTTTCTTTTTATTAATTAAAGTCTAAATTTACATTTTAGATGTGTAATTGACTATTTACTCCTGGTATTTTGTAGATTGTAAATGGAGCTTCTGGATGCTGGTGTTCGACAGGAGTGGAACTTGCTTTTGCTCTGGGTCACTGCTGGGTGCCTGCATTTCACATAGGTAGTAAAATACTAGGACAGGCTGAGAAAAGAGCTTAAGACCTGAGATGTTAAGGGTCTCACAGTTATTTGTCTCTCCTCTCAGTGTATTCTGGTGAAGACCAAGAAGTAATTTGATTGTGGTTGGGAATTTCTGTTCTGGAGGGAGAAGAAAAGGCAAAATTAGGGCAATGTTTGGGGCTGCCTGATGGCAACAAAAAAAATAGATAAAATTTTATGGTTTTGACATGCTGCTTAATAGTTGTAACTGTTTCTGGGGAATGAGGTGAAGAGGTCATCTTCTGAAATCTGGACATCAGGCCGACAGTGTTTTAATTAACTTTAAGCTGGAAATGGCAGGTTTTGGTTCGAGCGGAGCTCTGACTCCCAGCAGTGCTGGCTGCCACCTCCTTCCTGCTGTATCTGAAAGCCATTAATGGATTTGCCTTAAAAGGACACTTTTGGCTTTTCTTTCAAATGAGTAATGATGGGAAGAACACTGGTTTCTGCAATGGGTGGGGTTTGTTTCTGCAGCTTGGGTCAATTGTCCCTGGTATGTGGCAGCAGATTCACCAGTAGTTCGGTCCTGCTGAAGGTTTAGTGTTTCCTCTGGACAATTGTTCTTCTGAACAGTTGCTCACAGATCCATTTCCTGATGGTGAGAATAATTATGTTGAAGTATTTGTAATTTCTTTCATTGTCTATGATTTTCCAGGCATTACGTGTTGGTTTAGTTGTTGAAGCACTGAATGAAATGTTTGCTGACCTCGTTCATTTCTTTCTTTGTATCAACAGGGAGATTTCAGGACTCTGAAGAATTTGTATGTAATTCAGGTCACTGACCGTCAGCACTTCTGCTTGCTTGTGTGTTTGCTCCTCTCTTTGTACTGTTCAGGGAGAGGGCGACTTCCTAACCTGGTTGACATTTTGGCATTTCTCCCAAAATTGCCAAGAAATTGCTGCTTCCTCCTACATATCCATTAGATCTTTTTAAAATCAGATGCATTTTAAAAGCAGCTTTTTGTTTTCCTGAGATTTGCATTTGGTCTTCCTTCCTCCTGCTCCCTCTTTCTTCCTTTGTTCTTGGAGGTTAAAGCTGTGGGTGTTGAGGTCCCATTAGTCATTTAGGCCACTTCTGAGCTCATCATGTTGAAAAATGCCTGGATTAAACTGTTCCTGAATTACAGCAGATTTACATCACTGAAGCTTCGTTAGAGTTGGTTGAGTTACTGCAGGGTGATGTAGCTGAATGGAGAAGTAAACACTTCTGCTGGGATAAAAGGGATATCCTAAAGGAAACAACATCAGTTTGCTTATTTAACTGTAATTCTGAAATGGCCTTTACTCCAGGCAGAACAAAGTCCCTTGTAGGATCAGAAAATCTTGTAGGTACTGTAGTGGATTTCTCACACTGGCTTGTGTAAATAGTATCAATTTAGTTGTTTGTGTTTTTGTTGTTGTTGTTTGGTTAGGGTTTTTTGGTGTTGTTTTGTTTTTTGATTGGTTGGTTTGGTTGTCTCTTCTCTTAAAAGGTTTTGAGTGCAAAAAATGGTGCAGGAATGTAGCTAAAAGCTCCATGTGTGGGTTGAGGTAGTTGCTGGAGTTCACCACCATCGAAGGAGATGGCCCCCATGGTCCTCTCCCTCCTGTGGATGTTGGCTCAAGAGCTGTTGCTGTGGTCCTAGGATGAGCATGGTCAGTAGGAACCAAGCCATGCAAACACCATCTCTTCCTGGGCTGCTGTTCCTCACCTGGTTTGAAGTGCTGATGATACCTTCTGGGTGTTCAGAATGGGTGTTCTGTAGGTATCTGAGGATGGGTAGTCTGTAGGGTTGTAACTATATGTGGATGAGTGTTTGTTATGCTAAGTGGTAGGACCATAACCGTGGCTGGTGTCTCTGGCCTGTGCACTGGTAAGAACAACTGTCAGTAACCAACTTGCCATGTCCACCAGCTAGCAATCAAAGCTGTACTCCCCTTTTCTGGGACTCTTACTACTAGGACCTGTATTTTCTCTCCTGCACCAGGATGATGACCTTTCATATTTAACCTAAAAGTTGGCCATAACCTGCTCATGGTCTTCAACATTTTGATATGACACCTCTATCATCACTCCTGTAATCTGGCAGCTGTTGGGGAGTTGGATGGGTGTATCTGCCTTGAGGTTAATGAGCTGTACAGCCTGTTTTCTCCAATTTTCCTCCCAAGTTGTACTTTAAAGGTACTACATTCAGGAAAAAAAAAAAAAGTGAAAATTTTAAATGAGAGGTGATGGGGAAGCCCGATAAATGAGTTATCCCTCAGTATCATCTCCTGCAAATGTTGATGCTAAAACATCAGGCTAATGATGAGGCTAAAATGGGAATTCCCAAGGGCAGTGGGAATCTCACATGATACAGCAGGAAAAATTGGTCTAATAATGCTTTTTGAGACTTGCTTTCTTTCTGCTAGCAAAGCAGCTTTCCAGGTGCCTTCACGGTGTTTGGTTTAATTTGTTCTTGCTTGAAGTGTACAAGTGGGGAATGATAGTTCTGAATTGGTGAAGAGAAGCGGGCTGGTTGAGTTGTTAGACTCAACATTGCCATGCTAACCATGTTAACAGCTGCTCATGGTTTCTTGAGCTGCCAAAGCAGCCTGGAGATAGATTTAACACCCAACAGACACCTGTTTTTAGCTATTTAGTTCTGGAGGCACATGGTGCAGTAACTGCAGGGGTCCTGGCCATAAAGAACAGATAAAATGTGTTCAGCAGGTTGCTCGAGAGGTGGAAATTGCTGGCTTTCTACTTCATAGTAGGGCTTTCTTAGTGGAAAGGAAGAAAAGGGCAGTAAGAAAGAATGTAACCTGGAAGAGATGAACACCAAAGGGATTTTTTGGTACTTCATGCTCAGCTCTGTCTTCCAAAGCCCCTTCTTCAGTCAAAGGACACATTTGTCCTTTGTTGCAGTGTCCTTCCAAAGTTCAGAGTGCTTTGCAGACAGGAATAAGGTGCTACTTCTCCTAGATGCTTGGAGGCTCCTGATCCATCTCTGAAGAAGTCCATCTGTAGCAAGTCCAAGGTGCAAGATAACCCTGCTAGGAGTTTTAGCCCCATCAGAGACCCCAGTGGCTAATCTCATCATGACCTTAAGTTTCCCCGAATGAACATTTATGCTAAATTCCACTGGCTTTCTCCCTGCCTCTTCTCTTGATGCACTTTATGCCCTGTGACTACACGGACTGCAGCAGCCACCAAAGCTGAGAATCCTCAAAATAGCTGAGGTGCTAGGAGAGGGGAGGCCCTGCTGGGAGAGGCAAGCTGGGAAGTGTATTGTATGCAACAGTGATCCATCAAGACCTACTTGCAGCAGTCACCAGAGCCAGATGCTTCCCAGGAAAACAGCTCTGCAGTGGGCAGGGTACTGTTTTCCCTCTGACAAACCCCCATCAGCCAAGGATTCTATCTGCCTATAGACTTTTTTGTTTCAAGACTTTAAAGCTGCTTCCTTTGCTTCCACTGAGAATAGATTGAGTAGGAACACTCTGCTATGCCCTAATGCAATGTGTTGCACCGATACTAAATGGATCATGTCGTCTGGTTTTAGTGGCATTTCTTGTCCTTGGCCTCTCCTTTCATTCTGCATCTGTTCCTGGCTCTGTTTGACATCTCATTTCACAGTCAGTCCCTTCTGTCACTTCTCATTTCAGGTATAAAGTTCTTCATGTTGCACGTGGTTTGTGGACTGTTGGAGGATGTCCAGCTTCCCCCCCCAACCCCATCTTTTTGTGGCCAGCTTAAATCCTGCTGATCCTTGTCTAGGTTAGTTGGTGGCCACTGTCGCCCATACTCCTCATTATCCAGGGGAAATGGGGTGAATTCCCCACTGCAGGAGCTGAGTCTGGAGGAGCTGTTAAAGCTGCTGTTGGGTTGCCCTGGGGCCAGCAACCACCCACAGGAGGGTGGTGGAGAACCCTAGGAAGCCACTGTCATCTCTGGACTGTGAACCACACCTGATGCTCCTTCCCCTCAGCTCACTAAGACTTGTGGCACAGGTCTTGAGGCTGCTTGCCATGTGAAGATTTTGAGGGATGGCGCAGAGGTGTTGAGAAGTCCAGTGAGTAAGCAGTGGATGCTGTGGTTATGCATCACCAGAGACAACACAATGCTCGCTGAGGAGCAGCAGAACTTGCTTGTTTTCCTTGCCTTGATAGCCATATTTGAGACACAGTGGTGCCCATGAGTTCATATGAACACAGATGAAATTATTTTCCTTACTTGAAGACGGAGTAATTAAATATGGTATATACGGATCCCTCAAAATGACAGCCGCCCACAGAGCTAAAAACAGGAAATCCATTAACTTCATTATTTAAAAAATAAAATAAAATCCTCCCAACTGATTCCTCTGTCACTTAAAGTTCTGCATGGAAGGAGGACTAATTTAACGCTGCATTAACTTGCTGTTATCACCCTCCTGTTACCTAAGTAGTTTCTAATGACTACCCTGGAGAGCACTTGGAAGCTTTTAAAAGTTTTTATGATAATTTTTTTTTTCTGTGTGGTTTATACTTTAAGAACAGAAGTTATTGATAACATTTTCCCAAATTTTCCAACAATACCAGGAACTATTCTGTTGGCTGCAGAAATGTCAAGTATCCCCAGTTGTGTATCCCTGTTGTGTATCTGGAAAATGAGAGGTTTGAAACATTTACTATCAGTGTTTTTTGTGGAAAATGGATGCAGCAGAATTTGACTGTGGGGAGCTGCTTCAGATAGAATCATAGGATGGTTAGAGTTAGAAGGGACATTTAAAGTCAAACATCCCTGCAGTGAGCAGGGAAATCTTAGGCTTGTTGGTGTTTGGGGCAGCAGTGTGTCCTGGAGGAGTGGGGTTATCTGCTCTTGCCCAGGACAAGATTACAGAGGGAAGTGTGTCCTTCAGCCTTCTGAGCTTTGGCTTTCACAGCTCTGAAAAGGCTTGAGACCCTGTGGGGCAGGTGGCTTGCAAGACATGTCCCTATGTTCTGGGATCCTTAAGTGAAAGGCACTGTTGAATTAAGAAGTAATAATTGTATTTCCTCATTGTCTTCTCAGAGCTGTGGTGGACCAATTCCTTCCCTGTTTAAGCATTTCTATCCTGGTTCAGATGTGCTTCTGAGGTCAGCAATTGTTGCACTTGGGGTTTTGTTTGTTTGGGTGCTTCTTTTTTTTTTTTTAGTGAAATGAAGTATTATTTTTGTTCTGCAGTGTTTTCAAGTTTGAAAGTTAAAACTTTCTGCTTCAAGCCTTGAGTATGTGCTCTGCCTGTCAATGGAGGAGATTCAGAATTGCTCTCTGACATTATTAGGAGGGTTTTCATGTTTACAAGGCTGACTGACTGCGGAGAAACCTGCTCTTTCCATTAGAAATCTCCAGGAATCCAGTCCGTTGGGAGCCCTGGGAAACTTTTAAAACTTAACGCAAACTTGAACATTTCTTGAGTTGTGTTCTTTGCACGTCTGCTTTTGATTGAATTTTGGAAAGCTGCAGAGGGAGTCTTAATGATTCTGTAGTCCTGGTAGGTTTGTTGTCCTTCTGGAAAAAGACATTTTTCTGGAAAAAAAAAAAAAAGGTAAAAAGGGACAGTGTTGCAGGAGAAGGACAGCTGCTGGCTCTGCCTTGTGGAGCACCCAGTGATTCTGGTGTGCAGAGCTTGACTTGATCATGGTGTGAACTGTGCAGTGAGCTAAATGGATGCACCGAACAGCTCTCCAAGGGCTTCCTTCTTGTGTAGTCTAAGCTGCTTGCATCTTGATGTTGTTCTTCTTAAGCCTGAAATGATTCAGAAGTGGATGGATCGTGCTCACTGGAGTTTTAGTGTCTTCTTCAGCCCTGTGATGTTCTTCCCCTGCCCAGGGCTGGCTGGTGAATCCACTCCTCTGGCTGACCCTTGACTTCTGCAGAGAGGAGAAAGCACGTTTCAAGAGGTGGTAGCAGAGGTGTTAAATGGCTGTGTGAAAGCCAAACCCAGTTTGAAACTGGTGATGATTTTGCTATGGGATTTGGTGTGGCCAGTTATGTCACGCTGGAGATAAAAAAAATCTTTTAGCTGGCAGGCACGTCAGTTTAGCTTCCCAGAGATTAGCGAGACTCTTCAAAAGTATGCAGCTCTTACTAGGATAGTTGGGAGCTTTGCATTCCCTTGAAGAAGCTGTTGTTATGAATGATGAAAGTTTTAATGATTTATAGAGTATTTTGGGTTTTGAAAAAATAAAAAGGAAAAAGCAGAGAGATTTGTTTTCCATGAGAGGGGTGGGTTTTGAGGGTTGTTTCTTTTGTTTGTTTTGTTTTTCGGTTGTTTGTTTTTTGTTTTGTTGGGGATTTTTTGTGAGATTTGTCTTTCTTAGTTGGGAAAGAGGCCTGGGTTTGACCCAACTATTCCCCTTTAAGGCAAAATGTGCTTATTAAAAGTAACACAGAATCACAGAATGGCAGGGGTTGGAAAGGACCTCTGAACATCGAGTCCAACCCCTCTGTCAGAACAGGACAAAACTAGAGCATATCACTCAGAAATGCATCTAGACAGGTCTTGCAAGTCTCCAGAGAAGGAGACTCCACAACCAGTCTTGGAAGTCTGTTCCAGTGCTCTGCAACCTTTGCAGTAAAGAAGTTCTTCCTCATATTGAGGTGGAATTTCCTGTACTTGAGCTTGGATCTACTGCCCCTTGTCCTATCCCAGGGCACAAGTGAAAAGAGGTTGTCTCTGCCTTCTTGACACCCAGCCCTCATGTATTTATAGACATTAATTAGATCCCTTCTCATTGTTGTCTCCAGACTAAAAAGCCCCACATCTCTCAGCCTTTCCTCATAAGGCAGATGTTTCAACCCCTTAATGATCCTTGTAGCATCTATTGGGCTCTCTTAGTAGATCTCTGTCCCTTTTCAACTTGGGAGCCCAGACCTGGACTGAATACTGCAGGTGAGATTTCACTAGAGAGTAGAGGGGAAAATAACCTTCCTTGATCTGTTGAACACACTCTTCTTAATGCACCTAAGGATACCACTGGCTTTCTTGGCTACAAAGGCATCTGTACAGCTCTGAGCGTTTTCTGCCGTAAAGTGCTTTTCTGCAAGTGGGGGATGAGTATGGGTGGCAGTGTGAAGGAGGGAGACCCTGATGGGGATAGGGATGGGGATGAGCGAGTGGATGCAGAAGCAAATTGCAGCCCAGTGCCCACAGGAGCACAGCAGCAAATAAACACCAAATTACTTGCTCCTGGACATGGGTCCATCTGCATTGGTTGAACCTCCTGCAGTAGTTGAAACGAGCATTTGCCGACTCATGCCCATGGTCAGAATATCCCATAGTCACCGGCATAACCCCTGTGATTTTCAGCAGCTGTTTTAAGGCCAGAGCTGAAATGCTGTCATACTGAGTTTCAGGGAGGTGAGGAGGAGAGGCTCAGGAGAGGTTAATCTGATTCCAGTGTGAGTCGGACTGCACTGGGTCGATACCCAATCTTGCCTCGGCTGCCAGGGCGGCTGACACACAATATTCATGGTCTGACAGCTGCAGTGTCTGCTCCCCCAGCTCCCCCACGCCTGAGCTGCTCACGCAGAGCTGGAGAAGGAGTGGAGGGTGGAGAAGCATTTGTCTGTGCCATGCAGACGTGCTCTCTGTGTAGATACATCTCTACAAAGAGAGATGCCTTGCCTTTTCACCTTATCCCCTATTTTTAGGAAGGAAGAGTAATGCAAATAAATTATCGGAGCTGTTTCTACCATAGTTAGGGTTGGATTTTGATCAGATTATTTTAGTGGTTTGTTGCTTTTTATTTGCCCCTCAGAAAAATAGATTGAAAATAAGAAATACCATTATCTTTGGACCTGCCTGTTCTGTATGTAGGTCTGAAGGTTTCCCGCCCTCCTCAGCCTCATGGCTTTGCCCCATGTGACCAAAGAACTGGTTTGGGGAGGGAGAAGGTTGAAGGTGCATCATGCAGGGCTGGATGAGAGGGGGTTGCAGAACTTTCCTCCTGAGCCGTGGACAAGCTACTGTAACTTGGCTGCTTTTGTCATCAGGCATTTGATGGTTAAAAATAAAGATGAAAATTGGAAACCTTAATGATATAAATGTTACATAATCTCTATTCCATTAGAAATAATACTCTCTATAGGGAGCCATCATGGGGCTGCTTTGGACTTTTCCTGGAGACAAAATAGACCTTTTTTTTTTTTCCTTTTTTTTTTTTTTTCTTTCCTTTTACATGCTAAGCAGCAGTCATGTTTTCTGCAGCTCATCAGATGTTCCTGCCAACGCCTGCGGTCTCTGCCGAAGGGCTGGGGGAGACCGCATGGTGCCGGCTTTTTGCAGTTCCTCTTTCAAGCGGCAAATGGGTTTTGACTTCACAGATCGCTTGATGCTCAGCTAATTTTCCTGGCTGAAAATTTAAACTATTGGAGGGTTTCTATCATTTTCAAAGAAGAGAAGCAGTTGAAAACCCTAAAAGGAAAATGAGAAAGTTTTCTGGAGTTTTTTTTCCCATCCTGTTTTTACTTCCTCCCTTTCCCTGCTCCCCCCCCAGCACATCATCCTGCTTCTACTCCACCCCTGCTACAGCAGAGACCTGTAGAAAATGGCAAACTATGGATTCTACCACATCGAATTTGAAGCATGTAACAAACATGTGAAACACGTGTGGGGCGAGTGCAACCACCAATGGTAGTTTAATTTATTGCAAAATTTTTATTTTTCTAACAGCCCCCTCTGCCAAAAAAAAAAAAAAAAAAAAAAAAAAGAACCAAACCCCATGGCTCCCTCTCCGGCTGCGCAGAAGATAACAATGGGGCGCTTTGTGCTATTCTGCAGCTGCTGAAATTTGACTAGATCCAACTGAAGAAAACAGGAGCAGGTGGGTCAACAACGTGACCCTTTCGTTCCCAGCAGTATCAGTGTGTGCTGGAGCCGGAGGGACCTGTCCAGAGGTGAGCCCTGAGAGTTAGCCCAGGCTATAAGGATGTGTTGGTTGGTGGCTTGAGGGTGGGAACTGCCTTTCTGAAATAGCCCGAAAGCCTCTAAGTAATGTAGGGTTTGCTGCCATTTTTAACATGGGTTTCAATCCCAAAATGCTAAGATTGGGAAGTGTTGCTGCGCTTGCTAAACTGGTCTGTTACTGGTGCTTTGATTCCCATATTTCTGCCAGTTTCTCATTTGGTGTGATGGTCCATGACTGCCCAATGGATGCTTCTAAAGTTCCTGATGCCCAGTGCCTTACAAAGCCCCAAAGTGGGTGATCATTTGATAACTTTTTCTAGGTCCTCCCAGGTGACAGAGATGACTTTATGACCATGTTTTTGCTGCACTAGAACTGTCCTAAAAAAAGTTGAAGGTGGGTATTTCTGCATCTTGGAAGAAGGTATGTTTGGTGGAGATGGAGGATATGGTTGTGTTGAGTTCCTTTGCCTGGCACTGCCACATCAGCAAATACATCTCATAAACACTTTCCATTTGATATCAAGGAGAAGATAACAGATAGGGAGAAAAATGTGGTTATTACTTAGCTACATGGGTTGGCGATTTACTGGTTGTCCCTATGGTCTTCTCTGCCAAGGTGTAATGACTTGTTGCTTCCTCGTAGGTGTCACAGGGTGTCTGGGCTTCTTGAGCCTCTGAAATGGTGTTTAAAGGTGGCAGGACTCAAACTTCAGCTACGTTCAGCAGATGTATGGTTACAGCCTTAAACCTGTCTAAGGTTGCAAGGGATTTTGAGTCTGAGGCTTCTAAGGGGTAGATGTGAACATCTATACCACGCCTGGAATACTGTGTCCAGTTTTGGGCTCCCCAGTATAAGAGAGATGGGGTCTACTCGAAGGCTGATGAAGGTATTTAAGCATCTCCTCTGTGAAGAAAGACTAAGGGAACTGGGTCTGTTTAGTCTTGAGAGAAGACTGAGAGGGGATCTTATTAACGTCTATAAATTATCTGAAGGGTACGTGTCAAATGGAGGGGGCCAGTCTCTTCTCTGTAGTGCCCAGTTATAGGACAAGGAACAATGGGTATAAACTGGAGCATAGAAGGTTCCCCCTTAACACCAGGAGGACCTTCTTTACTGTGAGGGTGACAGAACCTGAAAAAGGCTGCCCAGAGAGGTTGTGGAGTCTCCTTCTCTAGAAACTTTCATAACCTGTCTGGATGCATTCCTGTGTGACATGCCCTGGGTGATCCTGCTTTGGCCGAAGGGCTGGATTCAATGATCTCTAGAGGTTCCTTCCAAACCCCAATGTTCTATGATTCTATGATAGTTGTAGTTTTCAATAGAAAACATGACAGACATAGCATCTTGGGTAATGCTGCCATCAGAAGTGCTTGCATTACTTAGGTGTTAGGATCAAGCATCAAGGCTTGCACAAGATGAAGCCTGTAAGAGGATTAGGAAGTGACAGCCAGGATGAGATCCATGCTAAGTGAGGAAGAGGAGAGTGGTAACAGCTTTGGCAGAGGGTCGGTAGCAGGAGGGCTGCTGCAGGGAAAGCTCTGGGTCAAGAGGTGGAAGGGAAGATGGACTGGAGAGGAGCTGGAGGCTGGAGAGGAGCTTCCACTTCCAAGGTCAGGGTGTGGTACTGGTTGGGTGATGTATGGCAATTGATCTATGTGACCACGTTACCATCTGTAGAGACTCTTTAGTTCATCAGGAATGAGGGTTGTTAATAAATCACAAGGATCTCTGTGCACATCTGCATCTTAAATTCTGTTTTTAGCAGGAGCTTGCTGTGATCTGCTGCGATGTTCAGTAGCAACAGCCCAGTGCTCGATCTGCACAAGCAAATTCACCCATAGCCACCGATGGGCAAAGAGCAGCAGGAGCTGGATAGGATTTAGATGGTGACTTCTGAGATGATGCTGTAACTGTAACTTGTCCTTGGCTGCACTTGCAGTTAAACCCTATTTGGTGGCGGTTTAGCTGCACCCGCCGCCAGCCCCCCTTGTCAGCAGCGAGTAATTTAAGAGCTTTCTCCCAACAGCTGGCAGCACTGTTTGCTCTGGGGCTCCCCTCCCTCTGCGGCACTGAGCTCTGGCCCTCACTGGCACGGTTTGTGCTGCTGAGACTTGCAGCCGGGTGCTGGTGGTGCCAGGATTCAAAGTTGTTGCTTTGAAACGAGCAGCACAGGTGCAGGTTGAACTCATGGGCCTTGGAGCACATACTAGCAAGGCTTTGGCTTCGCTTTGTACACGCACACACTCCGTGCACTTGTCTCTGGTTGCTGGGTGCGTGCTTGGATAACCACAGATGGGTGGGATGGCATCCAGAATGACCTGAGCAATCTGGAGAATTGGGTCCACGTGAACCTCATGAGGTTCAGCAAGGCCAAGTTCAAGGTCCTGCCCCGTATCAGGGCAACCCCTGGTGTCAGGCCAGGATGGGGGTGAAGGGATGAAGAGCAGCCCTGTGGAGAAGGACTTGTGGGTGCTGGGGGTGAGAAGCTGGAGCTGAGTTGGACTCTTGGGCTCGGAGCCCGGCAGCCTGGGCAGCAGGGTGAGGGGAGGATCCTGCCCCTCTGCTCCCAGTGCTCTGGGGAGACCCCCCCGTGCAGTGCTGGGTCTAGCTCTGGAGTCCTCACCACAGGACAGACAGGGACCTGTTGGACTGGGGGCCAGAGGAGACTCAGCAAAATTGGGAGGGTTGGAACCCCTCCGCTGGGAGACCAGGCTGGGAGAGTTGGAGGTGTTCAGCCTGGACCAGAGAAGGTTCAGAGAGACCTGGTGGCTTTTTAGGGTTTCAAAAGGCCTGTCAGAAAGAGGAGAAGAGACTTTTGAGCCTGTTGGGACAGGACAAGGGGTGATGGTTCTAAACTAAAAGAGGGAGATTTAGACTGGAGAGGAGGAGAAATTGTTGATGCTGAGGGTGGTGAGACCCTGGCCCAGGTTGCCCAGAGAGGTAGCTGCTGCCTCATCCATGGAACCATTGCAGGTGAGGTTGGCCAGGGCTCTGAGCAACCTGCTCTAGTTGCAGATGTCCCTGCTTCCTGCAGGGGGGTTGGACCAGATGAGCTTGAAAGGTCCTTTTCACCCCAAACCAGTCTATGATTTAATGCACAAGAAATGTGTCATGTAGGATCACATGATTCTCTTTCTGCCTCTTCCCTCCTCACATACAAACACCTACCTAGGAGCTTGGTTTAAAAACAAAAAAATTATATAATAATAATAATAAAGCCCCAATGTCCTGATTGGCTTGAGGCAATACTGCTTGCAAGGGAAATGCCTACACGGGGATGTAAAGGCTGCTGGGAGATGTTGAGTCATTTGCCTTCCTGCCCAGCCCTCCAGCACATCCTATATGTCTGGGGAGAGCACAGCAATTACCATATGAAAACGCTGATAACAGTGGGATTCTTGTGCAGGCAGAGGCGAAGGAGATATACTACCAATTTGGTGCCAGTTAGACCCGTAACTGCCATTTGTGGCTGGGTTTAGTAACAATTAACCTTTCACATTTTGTTTTAGCCATTGCTTTCCTGGTGCAGCTGCTTTCATAACAATGTACTTCACTTCTCTCAGAAGTGATGCTTTTGGCAGTTGGGGTGTCTCTTGGAGAAAGTATAGGGTGTATGGAGATGGAATGTAGATTTAATTTTTTTATTGCTGTTTGATGTATAATAACATTTTTAAGGAAAAAAAATCAAAATTACATTTTGATTTATGGAACCTTGTGCATAAAAAAAAAAAGAGATTACGGGACTGCTGCTTGGAATATTTTAAAGCAAACTCAATGTTGTTTTGCTTGTGTAACAACGTGAAATGATGGGTTTGAAAAATCTCGCCCTGATATGTACTCAGACTGGAGCTGGAAGAAATTAATGCCTCTGATTGGCATTGTCCAGCCTGTTTGGGCTGGGTGAAGGGAGATTTTCTTTTGTCACTGCCATTTGAAAACAAGTTAAATTCCTGAGGGGAGGTGCTCATGGGAAGGGGTATAGCTACACGTGATCCATGCGCACTATCTGATCTTTAAACATCTACATGTTTAAAAAGACACGTAGATGGGAATACCAGCATCTTAAATGGCTCCAATGGGACTGATGAGCGTTCGGGAATTGTCCCTACCAATGTGATATTTGGTTTGTTTGTTTATTTATTTTCTTTTAATGGCTTCAGAGTGTAATTGTACTGCACAGAAATATGTGAAAATAAGACCCTGTAATTGGAGGTAGGACAAATAATTTGCTTTTGGCATCATTATATTCTTCCCTACATATGTAGCGGAGGTTGGATGTCACCTGTCAAAACAGAACTGCTGTGCTCTGGCCCTTCCCAAATAATTATTTCCATATTTATACTCTATGTTGTGCTGGAAAAAGTAAATGCAAAGTGTAGATTTGTGTGAAGCAGGTTAGAGTCAGCATCCGGTATTGCAGGTGACGTGTTCACTGTGGTTACCAGGCAGTGCTTTGAGCTCAGCTCTGCTGGAATCCAATCGAGAGGAATTTTACCAAATCCAGCAATGTGTAAAACAGGCTTGATGGAAGATTTGCACTTTTTGATGTTATTGTTTTTCTTTATGATTAAAAATTCAACGCTCCTGGTTGTATGTTAGCATTGAGTAAGACTCAATGTGATTACAAAGACTGCCTGGTTTGGGTACAAACCCAGTGATGTCAGTGGGACTGATGGCAATGTCTTGGTCAGTCCATGGCTGCAGGGGTCAGTGGTGGCATTGAACAGTTATGTCTGGTCACCTTGCCCATTCCCAGGGCACTTAAATTTTCCTTTACTGAAGCACTTTAGAAGTACTTTATTTTTTTCTCTTGCTTCGCACTGCATAAAATAACCATGTAAACAACAGAAGTGTCATTGTGTGATTGGAGATGAGCAGCACAACCCAATGCAGATGTGCATCAGTCACACAGTGCAGCTTAAATCATCGGAATTCCCAGCATGTGTGATGTGGATGTTGGGACATGTTTGGTACTTTAAGTTTCCCCCAAGTTAAACTCAAAAGGTATTATAAGTTTTGACTTTTCCTCTTGGGTATTTACATTTGTGAAAGGATAACTTGTAGGATTTGTTACAATAAGTATTTTCTGTTTCATTTCTCATGTTTGCTTTACAGGCTGGGAATCACAGCTCCTGGAAACAGGATTCCTGGGGATATTCCTCTGCCCATTCTGGACCCTGTCCTGCCTGCCCCGTAACACTCCTCCTTCCAGCATCGTCATCTGGGCCTTTCGGTGGCTGATCTTCAGGATCATGCTTGGAGCGGTGAGACTTCACATTTTTGCTTTTTTAAAGCGACAGCAAAGGGAGTGTCTCATCCTAGCAGAAAATCCTGTCCCTGGTCCAACACACTGGAGTCCTTTTGGTGTAGGAATGTTTCTGGTGAGAAGGAAGAAGCTTGTAGGAGGAAATGCTTCACGCTTTGGTTCACAGAATCCTTCCGCTTACTATTAGTGTTGATTACAAGGAAGACAAACATAGGAGTAAGAATGTCTGTGTTGATACATTGGTGCTGCTCTTGTGAAGAATAGAAGTGGAGGTTGAGATTTGGGCATTGTGGCTTTTTGGGTGGTTGGGAATCCAGTGGGTAATTCCCAGGAACCAGGAGCTTTCCCTGGAGTTACTTCTTTTCTTTGTGTGTGCTTTACTGAAATGTCATCCTCTGCTTCATGCTTTCAAAGAGAACAATTGCTGAATTACTGTCCTAGTGCCAGTGGAAATTCCCAAATAGCTTGCCAAAGAACCTATCAGGAGCTGTCTATCTTTGTTAAAATAAAGGTGTGGCAGAGGTGTTACCTTGTCATCTCCATCCACATTTTTAACATCTCAAAATATCCCAAAACTTCATGCTAAGGATCATCACTGTAGGAAGAGATTGTAGGTGGGTGGTATCACAGAATCACAGAAACACAGAAATTAGGGGCTGGAAGGGACCTAGAAGATCATCTAGTCCAACCCCCCTGCCTGAGCAGGATCATCTAGAC
>JANHGL010026218.1:52525-65169 GCA_024611195.1 Ceyx melanurus | reverse complement strand
ACCTTATTACACCGTAACTAAACCCACACTTCTCAAGCTTGGCTGTGAGGATCCCATGGGATACAGTATCAAAAGCCATTTACATGGCTTTACATGGTACATTTCTGTGCCTGCTTTAAAATCTTTCACTTCAGCTCTTAAAGAGCTTGAACCTGTAGTTGAGCTCAATAAGCTCTTAATTATCCTTCTGCTCTTAAAAAAAATAAAATGAACACATTTTTTTGTGAGTTAATTTTAGTGTTACGTGCTTTCAAGACAGCTTTGTTGGTGGAGAAGGTGTTACCACTAGATATTTTTGGAAATTAAGTTCTCTACACTTGTTGCATCAAAGGGCCTCTTCCCAGCCCATCACAGATCAGCATGTTCATCTGGAAAGAGCAGAAAAATTTGTTTTTTTGTATGTGTTGTGCAAGTGGTATTGCAAAGCCCACTCTTCAATGTTGCATTAATTTATTTGCCATAGCTGTTGTATAGCATTGCCAAATTTTGCTCAGCTTCCTAAAGCCGCTCCCTTACCCTGGGTTGGAGATTACTGGATGCATCTGTAATTGCACTTCAAGCAATATAAATCCAATCTCTTAGGAAGCCTGACTCGTGTGGAGAGAGGGTCTGAAAGCAGGACATGGAGCTAATGAGAAGATCTCTGTGCTGGGATGAACATGCAACATCAGGACACTTGTGGCAAACAAGCAGTTGTGGTCAGGTAGAGAAATGTTAAATTATTTAGACTCTTGTGATATGTTTTGTGGAATCTTTTCCTGAGACATATGGGAAATTGTTGCTTGGAAAAAAAAAAAAGCTGGAATGGTTGTTACCAAAACTGCTGGTAGGAAAGGAAATGGGAATGTCTGTGGAGCTTCATACTGTTTATGGGAAAATGATAGAATCACAGAGTGGTTTGGGTTGGAAGAGAGCTTCAAGACCATTGAGTCCAACTGTTAACCCAGCACTGCTAGGGCACCACTGAACAGTGGTGTTGGAAGGGAAGTGCCGTAGCCAAGTTCAGTGTGTGGTACTGGGAGAGAATAATGGAAGATAATCCTTAAAAACTGGCCAGCCTTGAACCAACAGACGAATCTGTTGTTGTCAACCTGGTCAGGGGCTCTGCTGCAGCAGCAGAGTCAATAGCCTGGAGATGCAGTTGAGGTACTTAAGGGTAGGCTTTTATTGCCTAGAGGCGCTATCTTCATAGTGTCAGGGCAGATGCTTCTTCTCAGTTGTGATGCTGGTTGTAGAAAGAATCAACAGTCCATGACACCAAGCATAAGGAAACACAGATACATTTTCTTTAGTTATACTATGGAATGGTAAGGGTTGTAAAGGACCTCTGGAGATCCCAACCCTCCTGCCAGAGTAGGATGAGGGACAGGCCTCACAGGAAGAGATCCAGGTGGGTTTTGAAAGCCTTCAGAGAAGGAGACTCCACAACCTCCCAGGGCAGCCTGTTTCAGTCTCTGCATAAAAGTTTTTCTTCGTGTTGTGGTGAACTTCCTGTGTTCCAGTTTGACCATTGCCCCTCGTCCTATCACAGGGCACCACTGACAAGAGACTGACTGTCCCATTCTACTTGATACCCACCCTTCAGATATGTGTAAACATTAATAAGTTCCACTCCTTCAGTCTTCTTCAGACTGAATAGCCCCAGGTCTCTCAGCCTTTCCTCCTAAGAGCAGTGTTCCCATCCCTTCATCATCCTTACAGCCTCCATTGGTCTCTCTAGTGTTTCCCTGTCACTCTTGCATGGCAGAGTCTAGAACTGGACTACAGTGGTCTCACTAGTGCAGAGTTGAGGGGGAAATGATTACAAAGTTTGCATCCTGCTTTCCTTTTAAAACGGGAGTCTGAGCTTTGCTTTGTTCCTGCTATTTTGTAGCATATATGCTGAATTATGGGACAGGTTGTATATAAAGGGAAAACCATGCTCACCAAACATCTTTGTTACTGTTCTCTCCGTGTTGCTTCTTGGTTTTATCTGGAGAGTAATAACTCTCCTGTTGTTTTAGGGAGAGCTCTTTGCAGAGAGATGCCGCCCGGCAAGTCCCTTGCCTGTCTGGGTTACTGATATATAACTAAGAGGCATGGGATAGGAAAACATGGAAAGGTCATTAAATGGGGATCTCTACAAGCAAGTGAAAATCAGTGATTGATGGTATCTGTAATGTTTTGGGGCCCAAACACATGTACGTTTCCTTCTCTGCCTGGGTAATGACGCCTGCAGGCACCAGGAAGAGAGTTTAATGCGTGAAACCCAAGTCTCCTCCTGGAGCCAGATGCACCTGCTCACAGACCATCTTTGATTTCTTCCCTAAGCTGGGCAGGAGCTGAAGCATGTGCACAAGTGTGGGCTGAAGGAGATTTTTCCCAGGGATAGGATTGGTGATGATTGTATCTTAGGCAGAAAAAGGTTGACTTTCCTGCCTGGTTCTCCAGGGACTCTTCTAGCTAGCTGGAGGAAATCCTTGGGAAATGTTTCCCTCCAACCAATCTCAATCCCCTCAGGTCAGACTGTTTTTTCTGACCATGTGCTGGGTGTCAGGTGAGCAGTGCCATGCGCAGGTTTCAAACGCACCTTAGACAGGTGAGCTTGTCTCTCTTTTCCAATCCAATTCCTTCCAGGGAAGAATTCAAGTTCTTATCCCATAGCTCTCCTGTGTCCTGCAGTTGGTTCCTGTACATGATGAGGAGTTGGTTGCACTTGTCAGCCCCTTCTTTTTTTCTTTTTCTATTCAGTATATCATATGATGAGGAGCTGGCCTCAAGTTGCACAAGGGGAGGTTTAGGTTGGAGCTGAGGAACAATTTCTTCTCCTTCAGGGTTGTCAAGACCTGGCACAGGCTGCCCAGGGCAGGGGTGGAGTCCCCATGATCCCTGGAGGTCTCTCCAAGCCGTGGAGATGTGGTGCTGAGTGGCATGGGTTAGTGGTGCCCTGGAAATGCTGAGTTAATTGTTGGACACAATGATCTGAAAGGTCCCTTCCAACTAAAAAGATTCTATAATTCTACATTTGATAACTTTCCTAAATGGATCTCTAGCAACCAGAGACTTTGTGTTGAAGCACTAGGAATTCCTACCAAAACAAATGCTGATATCCAATACGTGTTGTGGACCCTCTTCTGTTGGCCTGTGAAGGAACAGAAGATGAAACCCAGTTAAGGTTCTGGATACAAAATAAACTTGACTGTAAAGAAGGGAGGCTGGACCTAAAGGACACTATTTGCTAAACCAAATTGGCACGATTGTTGCTATCACTCTCCCCTGATCACATTAATAATCTATAAAGCTTCCTACATGCTTGCTTACAACCTCTTGTACAACGCTCTTAAGGAGTGCTGGAGCAGTAATATGTCTTTGTTTTTCCTCCATGAAGTTCACAGTGCTGGAGGCAGCTGTCAGAACAGCACATGAAGCCTCATGGGTATGCTGTGCTTGCTCCCCTGCTTTGCTGCTGCCTTTCTGTCTCCCTGTTAATTTCTCTCCTACTTAATATTGCTCCTGGCACCCAGCAGCATCCCTAGTGTGATCCTGTTTCTTCCTCTTAGTCTTAACCAGATAATGGCTGCTGAAACATGTGAGCACCATCACCCAGTTCCAGACTGGTGCAAGGAAGCTTTGCTGTTTCCTGGCTAATCCTGCCCCCAGAAATCACATCCAGGTCATTTATGGTGTGTCCCTTCCCTGGGCGCTGACTGGGCTTGGTGAGGGGAGACAGAGGACATAAGAAATGAAATAACCACGGCTCTGTGTGCTTGGGGGAGGTGAGGAGCACAGGCAGGCCCTGCTTCGGAGGCTTGATTGGCAGCAAACGCTGGGCTGAGCTCAAATATTGCTGACTTTTAAAAAGCTATAATTATGTGATTCAATCTATATTTTTGATGTTCCTAATAATCCATTAGTGCAGGATGTAAAGTCGGATGCTTCTTAGGAACATGTAGAGGCAACAGAAGAGCAGTCCCTTTGTGTGAGTGAGCAGCTTGGAAATAAGTGATGCAAACAAATTTATTGGGACTGATTTGTCTCAAGGAGCACTTAGTGACTTGATGTCTTTGTCGTTTTGCTTGCAACTCTCTACAACTCTTGTTTCTTGAAGTTGGGAAGATGCAAAGCATTGGTTTGAGCCTGCACAAGAATCATCAAGAGGTGGGTAAGCAAACATGCATGCTCAGCCCCTCAGGTGTTGGCCAAGGGCGATAACCCAACCGCGGTGTCTTGCCATGAGGAGCAGCCTGTGCTGTCAGGAGGGTGCCTTGCTCAGCAACATTGCCTGGTGGTAATTGGGTGTTTTGACATCTGCAGCTACCTGGGGAGATGTTGAAGGCATCATGCTGCGTTCTCAAAGCATTATCTCTCTCTCAAGGATACCTATGTATTTCTTAGCGGGCAGAGTTTGTTCTCTGGCTGCTCCATTTACTGTAGAGTGGTTGTTGGACTTGGTGGATTTGATGGTTTTGAGGATGGTGCTGCTGGCTCATTCCCTGCTCTGGGTCAGCCTCTTCTCGTAGCCCCTCATTGTGGGCTGTGGGTTCTGAGATGCTCTCAGCTCCTGGCAGCAGTTTAGTCAAACAGGAGATATTTATTATCTCCCAATCTCCAGTAACAGGACTTGTTGGAGGAGTAGCTGTGCTTCCCTGCTTTGGGAGTGCAGCATCTCCCCTGCTTCTTGTGGCTGTTCAATGACATTTGTGCTGTCCGGGCTTCATGCTCTGATTCCTCTGTGATGGGCAAGTTCTTGGGGTTTTTTTTTTGTTTGTTTTTTTAAATGAACTCACCTCAATCAGAAAATATGGTCTGTGGCTAATACCGCAATCAGCAAATATTAGTCCCGTTCCTTTTTTTTTTTTTTCAGAGGACTTGAAAGTAGATGATAGCTGAGTTGATTTAATATATTCTATGCCATATATTTGATGCCATATGTTCATATATGCTGTGTCTATTGCCTACCTGCTGTGGTGGAAAAAAAATAGTGTGCTGAGGGAACCCAAATACCTGCCCTGCTTGTGTTTGAGGCAGCTGTGAGCTGGTGAATTCATGACACCGTGTTGCTGAAACTTTGTTGTAGCTGTTTAGATCGTGAAAGGCATTAACTGATTGTCTAGGTAAATCATCCAGTGGAGTTTGTTTCTTCATGAGTTGAGTGTCTAAGAAATGTTGCCATGGACTTGCTTGGAAATGTGAGAATTTTATTTTCATCGGCACCCATGTGTGTAACTAAGGCAACACTGATTAAACACATCTAAAGGGATGGGAGATGGGAATGTGATTTAACTAAATTTTTGGGAAGAACCCTAGACAAGGCTCATCCTTGAAGCCCTGCTGCAGCCAGCCTTGGTGGGGAAGGGGTAGCAGTGCTGGGTGTCAAGGGCATCTCCTGATTTCTCTGCCAGGGGAGGAGGTTTCCAGCATTGAATGAGCTTTAAACCCCCTGTCTGGCTGGTGTGATGATACGTTGTGCTGCATCTTGGTGTTTATCGAACTGAGTCTTAACTTGCAGATGCTGAAGCTTTAGACCATAGACATGACTCTTATGATTTCCTCACCAGTTATTCTCAAGGGTTGCCTTTGCTTGTTTTGTTACACATGGCTCCTTCAGTCTCACACTGCAGGGGTTTTTAGACAAGAAGCAGATCAATGTGGGGCTCTTCCCTGCTATCAGAACATCTCTATGTTGACAGAGCACATATAAACAGGGTGTCTAATCTGTTCGGGTCTAAATTGTGGCATAGTGTCACTTCTTCCAACTGGAGCTGTGAAGTATGGTGATAATGATGGGATAGGTCAAGGACTTAGCAGGTCAAAGTTGACAGGGGGATGGCCATGAGCCAGCAATGCACCATTGTGGCCAAGAAGGCCAATGGCATCCTGGGATGCATTAGGAGAAGTGTGGCCAGAAGGTCAAGAGAGGTTCTCCTCCTCCTCTACTCTGCATTGGTGAGACCCCACCTGGAATACTGTGTCCAGTTTTGGGCATCTCGGTTCAGTAAAGATAGAGACTTATGGGAGAGAGTACAGCGCAGGGTTACCAAGATGATTAAGGCAGTGGAGCATCTCCCTTATGAGAAGAGGCTGAGAGAGCTGGGGCTCTTTAGCCTGGAGCAGAGGGGACTGAGGAGGGACCTCATCAATGTCTATAAATATATTAAGGGTGAGTGTAGGGAGGATGGAGCCAGACTTTTCTCAATGTCATCCAATGAGAGGACAAGAGGCAATGGGAGCAAGTTGGAGCACAAGAGGTTTAGGATCAACACAAGGAAAAACTTTTTCACAGTGAGGGTTACAGAGCTCTGGAATGGGCTCCCCAGGGCAGTTGTGGAGTCTCCATCTCTGGAGACACTTAAGACCCGCCTGGATCTGTTCCTGGGTGACTTAGTTTAGGTGACCCTGCTCTGGCAGGGGGTTTGGACTAGATGATCTTCTAGGTCCCTTCCAACCCCTAACATTCTGTGAATCTGTTAAACTAGAACAGGTTGCTCAGAGCCTTGGCCAACCTCACCTGCAATGGTTCCAGGGATGAGGCAGCAACCACCTCCCTGGGCAATCCGACAGGGTCTCAAGTACCCTCACCGTAAGAATTTCTTCTCTCCAGTGTAAATTTCCATCTTTTAGATTCAAACCACCACCCCTTGTCGTGTCCCAACAGGCCCTGCTGAAAAGTCTGTCCCCATCTCTGACAGGCCTTTTGAAATCCTGAACGGCTACCAGAAGGTCCCTCTAGATTTAGGAACTAGGATGGAGAAACAGGTCCCAAAATGAGCCAGGGACTGAGTGAGAAACTGGGATGAGCAAGGAGAAAATAGGAAGACGGGTGTGGGAACCCATTCCAGCAAAGAACACCACTCCAGTCCCAGCAAGGTTCTGGTACCCCTTCTGGCTTGAGCACATTTGTTGAGCCCAGTGCTGCCAAAACCACACACAGCCGGGTCCAGGCCTGCCCAGCTCCATGCCAGGATCCATCCTGGCTTAACTGGGGAAAGCATTAAATAGCAGGCAGCTTCGAGTAGAGGAGTGGGTTTTATAGGAGTGCAGGACAGTGGTTGCACATGTGTGCCCCTTGCCCCACTCTGTGTCTGCTCACCACTAATAAAGAATAGTGGGCTGATGCTGGGATTTGGCCACTTTGGTCCAGGTCTCTTGGGTGCTCTGGCTTGAGGAGTGGAGCTGGTGTTGCTGGCACAAGGTATTCTCAGATCTGGCCAACAAGGGAGGGAAAATATGTCCTGAAGGAAATGTAGAACTGACATAGACTTAGAGAATGCACTGGGTTGGAAGGGACATACCCTTGCCTGTTCATCCCTGTTTTTGGGTCATGGACCCTCTGTGATGGACAGGACCCACCAGTGCCCTTCTGCTCATGGCCAATACTATACACCTTAAAAGTCACCTGCACAGCTTCACTGCCCTGACTTCTCCTGCACATCTTGTCTGGGCTCTTTTCCCATGGCCAGAACCAGGTGGAGATGCTGATGTGCTGCGAGCAGCAATGTTCTATAGACACATATTTAGGGGTGAGCTAGTGTGCATGTAACACGACTTGGTTGGACTGTTAATTGAGAGGTGATGGTTTCTTAAAGGTTTCCAAGAAGCATTTTGCTTTAAATCAGGATGGGTTTGCAGTGCCACATGAGCAGAGAGCAGGCAGTGAGAGGTGTGCATCAGTCAAAGGACTACATAGGATGTATTTGCCAGCTTGATGACGTGATGTTCTGTGCAAATAATTATCACTACTAGAGACACAACGAGGAGCTGGGGGTTGGTTCAAGCGCCGCGGGTGTAACGGCATGTTGGGAAGCTGGCAGTAAATAGGGAATTAAGGTGGAGCTGTGTCTTGCAAAGGATAATAGACATATGGAATAAGTTACCAGGGAAGGTGACTGAAGCAGAGAGTGAGTGAGTCTGAGACATCTTGATTAGTTTCTAGAGGAAAGGATTTGAAGAGTGTAGTGAAAAAGCAGGGAAACAGGATTTAAAGTACATTACCACTTTAATTTAAAAGTGCCCAAAGCAAGGAAATTCAGGTTTAAAGCTGTCAATCTATCACTGGCTGATGCAGGTGTTGGGGTTGGGAGGACACTGCAGGGTCTGGGTGCAGATGGGTCCATGCCCTGCAGATTCCACTCACTGGCCAGAGCCATGAGCTTGGACAGCTTAAGCTCAAGCCTGCCCCAACAAGGAAGTCCTTTAATATATGTTATCTAATATTATAATATTTATAGTATATATTTATTTTTGTATAATAATATAATAACCTGTTGTGTGTGAAGCGTCCTTGACGTCTCCCTCGTGCGATGGCTTCAGGACTGTTGAGGGGGCTGCTCCCCAACTTGCCAGGCTGGTGGCTGAGCAGGGCATGGGGATAAGGTCACGCCAGGAAGGGGATGTCTTCTCTCCTTTATTGTCACATACTGGAAAACCTTTCCCAGGAGTTGTTCCCCCCCTGCTCCTCTTTCCCAGGATATGTCATGGGGAAGGTCCTGAGTGGCACAGGGGGAATGTAGGGAAGCCCAAGTGCATCTCCTCCAGTTGTGTTTTGTAACTTGATGGTCCCTCCCCTTGGCTTACTTGCTCTAAATAAAATGTCATTGAAAATACTTATTTCTTTCCCCCTTTACTTTCTGGATATCCCTTTCCGAATGTAACTACAGACTGAATGGATGGCGAAAAGGATTATTTGAAGTGGTAGTCTTGTGAAAGAAATTGTGCAAAAAGATTTACAATAATTAGCAATAACTTCCACTGAATTCTTCTCGTTTCCATCTTTCACACAGAGATTGTGTCTTCACAAAGTACTGATTATTTGCAGGCTAATTGTATATCATTAGTTACTTAATCTCTTTTAAAATAATTTATAATTTTCTTTACTATTAGGAAAAAAGCACATTTCTTTTAACCAACTGCAGTGCATTATTTTAGAAACTTGTGGTTCATGTTAAACTTTACATTTTTCTTGTTTTGTTTTTTTGCTTGAATTCTGCTAAAAGTGTCATAACGTGGGTGGCATTTTAAAGGTTACTGGAAAAGGGTGGGGATGTGATTAGCTAATAAGGGAGACAAACTTTCTGGCAAAAATAATGAAGACTTTGAAGCAAAACCAGTATCTGTATTCCTGTAGTAAAATTGCATTAGATATAATGAAATCAGAGTTGGAATTTAGACAATCTCTTTAGATATTTAAAAAAAAAAAAAGAGAAGAGTCAAACGGATGTAGTTGTCATTTCAGTGACAAGCGTGCCCTGATCCTGGGCATTATGGCTCTGAAATTGAGAATAATTATTCTAATTTGTTTTATTACATTAGCGTGGGTAGGAGGGAAGAAAGGGAGCTTTCTTTTATGGCTTTCTCATTATTCATCGGCGAGCGCGTCGGGGCCAGGCTCCCGACTCCCGCGCCGGGGCTTCATGGGAATTTTTGGAAAATGATGTCTGCAATGTTCTGCCCTTTGCCTCCCCACCTGCAGCCCTCCTCCTCTCTGCAGGGATCCCACACTTGACTCCTTAGCAACCTCCTTTGTGCCTCTGATCTCTCTCCATTTGTCTAGTAATAGCCCTTGGCAGGAAGACTTGTTGTTCCTTCGGTGGCTGTAAAAGGCAGGGAGCTGCTAATGCCAAGGACTTTTCAAAATCCCTTTCACCCACTCCTTGCAGCGCTGCCTTCAAAGTAATCAGATGCTGGGTGCAGTCCTGGTGGCTTCTCAAAGGGGCTTTCTGGTAGCTGGGGTGAAAACCAGCAACAGATAAACCAAACAAAAAATAAGCACCAGTGACATCTCTCAAAAAGAAAAGATTTCCATTCTGTCCAGCTGAGGCACTTTGCTGTTGCGTTTTGTGGTGACTCTGGTTTAGATTTTGTGGTGGGCCACCTTAGAAACTAGAAGTTTGTCTCCTGCGTGTGGGATCTGTCCTGTAGGGTTATGGTCCTCGGAACCCATCCCTGCCCTGAAGCAGAGAATCTGGAGCTTGGTCATAGAATGGTCCAACCGCCCCCACCCCGCCCCCCCCCCCCCCCCCCCCGCCCCCCCGTCAATGCAGGAGCACGCAGGGTAGGAGATCCAGATAGGTCTTGAAAGCCTCCAGAGGAGACTTCACTATGTCTCTGGGCAGCCTGTTCCAGGCTCTGTCACTTTGATAGTGAAGAAGCTTTTCCTCATGTGGAGGTGGAAATTAATTGTTTTACCTGCTACCGTTACCTCTTGTCCTATCGCAGGGGCCAACTGAAAAGAAACTGGCCCCTTTTACTTGACACCCACCCTTCAGATATTTGTAAACATTAATAACATCCCCTCTCAGTCCACTAATGTTGGACCAGGACTAATGTTCTTGAGCTGATAAGGAGGTGCCACCATCTTGGCACAGGACCTGAATAGGGCCGAGTGTGGGCTTTGAGCTGATGCACAAGATACAGAATAAAGCTGTTCAAACAGCAGTGTCATCCGATGAACATAAGCTTGTCATTCTCTGGCTAAGGCAGAGGAATTCTAGCCTGTTCTTTCTCTCTTTTCATGGAAGAAGCAGGAAAGACTGGAATCTTTTCTGCTTTTCAGAAGTGGCTGATCACTTTAATGAGAGGTTTCTATGAACATCAGATGCAGATCTTCTTAAAGCCTTTAGTTTGCTATTGTCAAGAGTTGTAATAAAAAAGTTTCCCAAAAGCCTAATACTGGTGTCATATTTTTACTGTATGACATTTCTTAAGGAATGGAATAAACCACCTAGATCATTCTTCCTGTGTTGCAGAGCTTGGACTGTCTGGCAGAGCCAGGAGGTGGGAGGGTGGAGAAGGCACCGAGGTCTGGATGGGTCTGGGCCAAATCCAGCCTCTGCTGCCAGCACGGCTCATGGCAAACCCTACACCAGAGCACTCTGCAATTAAAGATTTGGCTTCGTAAATGATGCAAATATTTTAAAGTGTGCAAACAATTTCAGCAGCTGTAACATGAACCTTGAGGCATAAAAGATCTAATCATAGACCAATCATAATTGGTTAGAGAAATGCTAGGACAAAGGTTGGACTTGATGACCTTGGAGGTCCTTTCCAACCATAATGATTCTGTGATTCTGTGAAGGTCCATAGAACATGACAGAACTTTTTCTGTAGCAGAGGCTGGCAGGTGGCTGAGTGGAATTTTCCCTGGGAGTGTTTCTTATTTATATTACGATAAAAATTAAAATATAAAATCTAGATTGCTTTTCATTGAGATTTTTTTTTTCCTCTTCCTTTTTTCACCCATCTCTTGTATTATGAAGACACATCACGAAGGTCTCTAAATTTATAAAACTGGTGCCCCATACCCCACCCTTCTCTCCAGAGCTGTTATCAATAGGGGGTTTGCAGACTTAGTTTGAGTCACCAGGCTTTTTCTCAGCTTCCCTTGCTATTGGCTTGTCTGTACCTTTTTTTATTTTTTTCAGAATTAATTTTGGGCTGAAAAAGTCTCAAAGAGTGCTTTGTTCCTCCTTGACACTCACTCCAGGGAGAGAGAAAAAAAAAAAAGAGGAAAAAGAAAAAACCCGTGGAAAATCTGACATCTGCATTGTAGAGAAAAATCAATAGATAGGAGGAATATAATTATCCCCCACTTCTGAAAGAATTTTAAAGATATTTTTTGTAACAGTGACTCATATCGGCTTAGGGCTTGAATGACATTTTAATTATTTTGGCTTTTTTTTTTTTTTCCATTCTGAATCACCGAAGTACAGCAGCTTGAAAGGGGTACAGTTGGACCAAGCACTCTGCATAAGATGAAAAGAAAGGATTTGGTGTGTCAGGAATTCAGCTGCTTCCCTCCCTTCCCTCTCTCACTCTGAGCACCGTGGGGCTTGGGGTTGTGAGGAGCAAGATACTCCATCGCTACACGGCGAGGGGTGTTGGGCCACCCCCTGGGTCCAAGAAGTGCCTTGGCTGGTGTCCAGTCAATAAGGAAATGCTTTGTCTTTTTCTGGGGATGTGTCACTGCTTAGGTGGAGCATAAAATCCTCATGAGGTTGTCTGATGGTGTGTTTTGAGCTGCCTTGGTTTGGTCTTTTGGGGAAGGGAGTTAATGGTAAAAGTGGGTCTGGTGGAGTTAGTGGGGGCAAGAGAATGAGGGCAATGCTGTGGGCTTGCTTTGGGCATAGTCAGGTTTAATTAGAGGGGAACCAGCTCATTGGAAAGGCAATTGAGAGTGGACACAGAAAAGAGAGGCTGAAGTAAAGCTGGAGAGCAAAGACCATGGCCAGTGCCCATCTGCATGGGGGGCAGAGATGGGGTGAGAGCTTAATGCAAGGTCTGAGGAAGCTGGAGGTTAGATCCATGTGGACCTTCCCTGGAGGGTGCTCCCCTCTGTCTGTTGGAGTGGCTGAGCTGCATTCAGGTGGGTTGATGGCCTCAGGTTGCACTGTTGACAGTGGATGAAGGACCCTCAGACAGGGGAGGTTGAATCAGAGAATCATAGAATGTTTAGGGCCAGAAGGGACCTCCAAAGGTCATTAGTCCAGCCCCCCTGCAGTGAACAGGGGCACCCTTAACTAGACCAGGCTGCTCAGAGCCTTCTCCAACCTTACCTTGAATATCTCCAGGGATGGTGCCTCAACCACCTCTCTAGGGAGCCTATTCCACTGATCCACCACCCTCAAGGTAAAGAACTTCTTCCTGATATCCAGTCTAAATCTACTCTT